>JAOEGS010020241.1:23750-43057 GCA_025447755.1 Corythornis vintsioides
TCAGCGCAAATTAGAATCCATTGTATTGTTTAACTAGTATATAATGGATCATATATAAACTATGGATAATAAACTATATTTAAGGAAAGATATCAAAGTGTCAGGATCTTCCTAAATGGCTTTTCTCAATTAGTGGTGTGTCCTTAAGCTTATGATCAAAAGAAAAACTGCAAAGGTCCTGAAAATAGAAAACAAGGATGAAATATTATTATTATCACCACTAAGCATTGCTAAATCTTAACTCTAAAAATAAAATCTATTGAAAACACCCCAAAGGAGACAGAACTTTTGAAGCTCTTCTTTCCTTTCCAGCAGCCTGTTCTACAGCCAAGTAGTTTTCTTCCTTTCTCTTGCATTTGTTGTATGTTATTGATAAATATGCACTTACTGCTATTATCAGCATCATGATTCCAGTGCAGTTATTTGCCAAAGCAGGGTGAGATGAGCCAGGTTAAATTAACATTTTTAGCCACAACCAGTGCTGTGGTTTCCAGCAGAATTCCCCAAGTCATTCCAGGGACACTGATGCTCCTGAAGTGATAATATGGCAAGAGTTCATGACTGCCTGAGATGTTGGGAACTCAGCATTCATTCAGCCACACTCTTAGTCTCAGCTGACCACAACAACAATGTTTTTATAATGAAATTCTGAAAAATAATGACATTTTAGGATTTTAATGAGAGATCTAGATGGCATCCTGAGAAAAGTTGTGTTTTTAGACATGATTTTCAGGACCTGAGTGCTTCCTTTGAGATATCAGGTTTAGCATGTTACTGTTTGAATTTTTAGGAGTTACTTATTGCTTTTTTTGTTGTTCTTGTTCCTGTGATGGATTAGGATCAGACTCTGTGGGCATGTTTAGCTGCTATGGCAGTTGCCAACCAAGACATGGCTACAGCAGAAATCGCCTACGCCTCGATTGGCGAGGTAAGAAGGTGGTGTCACTCATTTCCCCTCCTTGCAAAACCAATTAAAATGAACTAATCACCCTTAGGAAACTCTTGTACATCTCCTGAACAGATTGACAAAGTCCAGTACATCAATTCCATCAAAGATCTCCCATCCAAAGAGTCCAGGATGGCTC
This sequence comes from Corythornis vintsioides, assembly GCA_025447755.1. Taxonomy (NCBI): domain Eukaryota; kingdom Metazoa; phylum Chordata; class Aves; order Coraciiformes; family Alcedinidae; genus Corythornis; species Corythornis vintsioides. Next base: position 24,836 of record JAOEGS010020241.1, read on the forward strand.
ACACACTGCTCTTCAGTGGCAACACCCAGGAAGCTGAAACCCTGCTGCTGCAAACAGGCCTCATTTACCAAGCTATTCAAGTCAACATCAATCTTTACAAGTGGGACAGGTAAGTAGCTCTTCAAACACGTGTTTTCTAAGGCTTACTGGTAATCAGTAAATTATTTACATCACTTGGCTGACTGCAGGCACTTAGCTGAGGAATTTCTTGTCTATAATCCACCCAGTGCTGAAAAAAGATGAAGTAAATCATATCCTGACAGTAACCAAAGGAGTAGCTGTTGTTCCTGTCATAGAAGACACAAGTATTTAGTGATAAAAGTCCAAAACGTGCTTGGCAGCAAATCCAAACAACAGCTTGCTTTTTTTCATTGTGTTTAACACAGAAAAATCCCTAACTATACCTTAAACTGTATGATCCTGTCAGAGTTTGGGGTCAGGGCAGCCCCTTAGACATGTAACAGCCACTCTCTGTTAAACCATCATCACTGGTGCTGTGGAGCAGGCACTGGGAGAATCTCAGTTCAGGAGCTGGATTCTGGTGCTGGATTCAGGAATACACAAATCAGGATCAAAAGCAGAGCCCCCCCAAGAGAAGAAAAACACCCACAGACCCTCCTGACCCCTCAGCTTTGTACCAAAGATGACACAACTGGGCTGGGATCCCTCACTGAGCTGAGCTGAACAATAAAATCACTGACCAGAATTGGTTCTGTTCTCATTCAAGCCAGGACAGACCCTCAAAAGAATTAAGGCTGTTTTGAAATGTCTTGTTGCTAAAAATAGCCTCTCTGGCTACTCAGACTCCCAGCACTGTGTAGGTGGATGAAATATGAATTAGGACTGAAAAAACAAAGTAGGAATTTCTCTTTCAAATAAAACCCACATTTTCTGACAGAATCTTCTGAGGCTATTTACTACTCATTTCTCTGCTGTTATCTCACTTGGGGCAAAAAGTTGTTTTTTCCCCCACTTGTGTGGGTTTTCTTATGTTGCCTAATATGTCTCCTCTAAAAACAGCATTTCTCAAACACAGGTATTCCTTATGCCAGTGAGAAGAAAGCAGATGGGAGAGGAATCAATTATACAAATCCACTGACTAATCTTTCCCACCTCTGGAATACTGTGTATAATCAATATCTATTCTGACTCTGTTCCAAAGTGATTCCTGACTTAAATAGGTTTTTTTTAAATGACTGGTTTTGCCTGTTTTGAGAGCTAAACTCCAACCATTCTGTTTTATTGCTGTGAAACAAAAATACTCCTGTTGTCAAACTCCAGTGATGAGATTGTCAACAGAAGGAACTCTACTTTTAACTTTTAACCCACTGTGACTGATATTAATGCAAAGCCAGTTGGCACCACAGGTGAGGAAACTTTGCTTGCAGCCCAAACACTTTCCAGCCTGTCCTTTTGCACAACCATGGTGACTGTAGTTGTGCCAGAGCATTTCTATATCCTGACAAGCCCATTTCTGCTTTATTCCAGGGCTCTAGAGCTAGCAGTGAAGCACAAGACACATGTTGACACAGTCCTGGCTTACAGACAGAAGTTCCTGGAGAGCTTTGGGAAGAAAGAAACCAACAAAATATTTTTGCAATATGCCCAAAGTGTGAGTATCCCTCAGAATTGCCTCTCTTTTAGCCAGCTGGGGAGTGGGCTGAGGGAATTGCTCTTCTCTTTTCCTTCCTTGGTCCAAATGTGGACAGAAATCTTGGAGTTTTCCCATCTGAGTAGGAGCTCACAGCTTGGTGGGTGGGTACTTGGCTCATCTGAGCTGTGCATGTGTTTTATTGGGAGGCAGATCTATGGAATGCATGTATTTAGTATCTGGCAAGGATTATACCAAGGAAAGCACAGTTGTTTTCTATAAATAGGGAGCTAGACCTTAGTACAGCACCTCTTCAACATCTTAGTGTCATTTTATGGGTACCAAAACCAACAAACTTTGAGGTTATCAGGATTTCTATTAACAGACCACCACAAAACCTTCTGCCCAATGTGATAAGTAGCTGAACATCCAATTCCCTCAGATTCCTGGAAATCCCTCACCATCATCAATAGGTAATTTCAATTTATTAGCATTTCACAGAGGGCAGAGACTGAGGTAATACTGTCTTGTCTCATCATATGAAGAAAGCTGTAGTTTCTGCAAGGCTTCCTAGGCAATAACACCATGGCAGTGACAAGTTGTGCACAGAATGACACAAGTGGAGCCAGTTTCACCCTGCACTCAGTCTCACAACTTGTGAGAGAGTTCCTGGAGTTAATAAGTTGGTTTCCACATCCATGTTCTTGAATCTGAAACTAGGAGCACACCTACTTAAGGCAGGGAATGTGGAGTTCATGGCTGTGGTGATAACTGAATTCTTAATGCAGACTCATATAGCAAAGTTAGAAGGAAATGTGAAGGGCATTGAGGAGAAAAAACAAGATTTTTACAGCTATTCCTTCTCAGGGGAGGAAAAAAAGGGCTTAGTTTTCCCTCTCACCACCTAAAGCTCATGCTGAAGTGAGGCATTTTTGCCTCTACTGCAGCTGAGAGCACCTATCTGCAGTCAGATATGGAATCTAAACATGTTTACTTGTTCCATCTCACATCTTTATCCACGAGGGTATTACAAGCCTCATAAGTCCACTGAGAACATGGATCTTGGCAGTTACCAGGGTTGTTGGCCTCCCTGGCAAGGAGCTGCTGGGGTTAGATGGCAGAATTGGCCCTGTCCTGCTATGTTCAGCAGCTGGGTGACATCTGGGAAAGCAAACACATTCTTAGAGCTCCAGAAAGATTGCAGTCAGCAGATCCAAAGCACCTGGAGCCAGTGAGTGCCTCCTGAATTGAGGGATTAACCTTTTCCCATGAGATTTGGGGGTATTGGAGCTCCAGCTTCCCTCAGAGATAATCCTCTGTGTTACCTCATGACTTAGTTAACAGGGTAGAAACAGCTCCAAAAATTGCAGCCAAAGATGGGGCAGGGAAAAAAATCTTCTTTCTCCAGCAGTGGAACTCAACTTCAAAATGATGGCTTTGGACATGGTGCATTTGATGACTATTAAAAACATGATCCATTGGAAAGAAAAGACAACATTTGTACCCCACTGGGGTGGATCTTGTATAATATCTCTTGTCTGAAGTTTCCCTGAAATCAAATACACCCAGAAGATGATGATTCTCTGCAGCTGGAGAAAGGCCAAGCTAAAGCTAAAACCTTTATTGATGTAAAAGACACGTTTCAGGCAGAAATCTGATTTCTGTTAAGTCAGATAACTAGTGTAATATGCTATCAGCTTCCTTGGTGGGGGTTAGGTGCAGCCAGAAGACATCACTGCATCTCTTCTTGTCAGTAAGAGGACACAGATGTCATTGCACTTAAATCAGATGCAAATTGTTTCAAGTTCTTTTCATGGTTTAAAGTGGGTTTGCTTTGCCAGCCATGATGAGATGCATCAGTGTTTGTTAAAATAGATCAATATTGTGTTATTTTAAAGGCAGAAAGCTCCTTTTGTTTGAACTCTGCTGTGCCTTCCTACATTCTGTTGGTGTAAGATGTCACTTTAATCAGAAAAACTAAATAACAGTTATAAAGTCACTTTGTAAGTAGCTTCAGATTGTCCTGTTAGTGAACATCTCTCTCTTCCACCTTTCTCTGATGTTAGCTGACCTCCATGTACTCCCTTTTCTCTTCTTACAGCTGGAAGTTGATTGGAATAAAATCAAAGCCAAAATAGAGATGGAAATTGCTAAAGAAAGAGAAGGAGCAGCAGCCAGTCCTGCAGTGAGAGCCAGTGTCACTGTACAGCAGTAATTGTCCTTTTGGTCACCTGAGGCAGAGCTGCTGGGGTATTTTGACAAGGAAAACCCACAACAAACACTGTGTGGGGGACAGGAGTGAGAATTAATGTGGGTCTTGTTCATTGCTGGATGACAGGCAGAATGTTTTCTTAACATCTCATTTTATTCTGTGTTTATTTTCTGATGCCCCAGCTCCAGTGAGTCCAGAAAACACATATAAGGGGAAAAAAACCCCACTTTTTTTCTCTATTTCTACAGCCTCAGGGACCTCCAAAAAGACTTTAAATTGCCCAAAACCAAATGTAGCCAACTGTGAGGGCTGAAAAAAATGAGAAAGGAGTTTGCAACTATAAAGTACAAAAGAGTATTTTACTTTTAGTTACAGTGATACATATTTCTCCTCCTATATATGCACAAGCAAAGTTCTTCAGTAGGTGATTTCAGATGACTTCAGCAACTCTGCTGTGTCACTGGCAAACTATTTAGCAATGAAATGTGTTTTCTGAGCTAATATAAATTGTTTAAAATACTGTGGAGTGGGCTTTGAATGCTGTTGGAAGTAACAAAAAGCATTGCTGCTTGGGTTTGGAGCATCTGACAGGTATAACTGCTACTCAGCACTTCCTTAATGTTAAAATACCACCTTAATTTAAAATAAAGAAGAGCTTTCCACATGTATTTTTATCTGCACAGAGCACTTGGTTTGAAAATACAGCTTCATCCATATAGATAAATCTATTTTTTCTGTGTTTTACATTTAAGTGCCTGCATATGTTCCTTGTAGAAGCCCTTGCATTATAAATATGAGCAGATCCTTCACAACTGACACTGTATAATATGTATTTTTGTTAAATATCTGTATATTTGGCAAATTGCTGGTTTGGATATCATTATATGGCACTTTTCTGCACAGTTATAGATTTCTTAAGGGAAAAAAAAACCCAAAACAAATCAAAATGGGAAAAACCCAACCAAATAACAAAAAATAATGTGTTTTTTTTAGTGTATCTTATAGATGATGCATGAGGTGGTCTGCATTGATTACCCTGACTGCTAAATAAAACAACCTTCTGGAATGCAGCAAATTCATTTAAAATGCCTTTGTTGTTGTTGTTGTTGCAACAAGTAATCATTGCAAATTCTGAGGGAGCAGCTTGGGTATCAACTTGCAGGGCCTGCTTCTGGTGTATGCAGAGAAGACTGAGATCCTAGCAGGTGCCAGGTAAGATTAAAATCACTTTTATTTCACCCTGTTCCTAGTGGTCATGTCATTGTCCAAACCCTGATGGGAAACCTCCCAGAAACAGAGCTGAGTGGGAAGAAGATGGATTCCTCAGGGCTGCAGAAACACCTCTTAAAATTAGATCTGTCCTGGTTGGGGTGAGAACTGGACAATTTCTGGTCAGGGATTTAACTTCTCCCCCCCTGCCCTGGCTGCTGCTGTTGGCACAGGCAGGGGCTGCCCCCAGCACTGACAACACCCCATGGGCACAGTCACTGCCAAGGCTTGGGGTGCAGCCCAAGTGCCCAAAAAAACTCAAAGGTGGCACTTGCAGGGAGGAGGGGACAGGAGACCTCAGACTGACCAGAGAGGAACCCCAGCCCAGATCCAGCATCTTTGGTACAGAGCTGAGGGAAACAGAGGATAATTTCTTCCTTGGCACAGAGGTTGGCACTGTACCCAGAGTAATTAGGTGAAGTGGATGTACAGGGAATATTTTGTCTTAATTACTGCTGTGCCTTTCCTGAGGGCAGGAAAATCTTTTCTTGAAGTGAAATCCTGCAGTTTGGAAACAGAAATTCTAAGCCCTGGTCTAACTAACTAAGCATTTGGGTTTTCATGGGAGAGCAGATAGATGGGCCTTCAAAAAAGAGGTGGACACAGCTCTGTGCACTCTGAAAGACACAAGTGAAGCTAGAAAAAAAAAAAAAAAAATATTTTCTGAGGTATCTGAGTCTAAGATCTACCCCAGCCCTAGTTCTATAGTGTAAGGAGCAAGATTTCTTACACCTAAAATTATTTACCTTGCCTATGAGGGGAGGAGGAGGGAGATCCCATTCTCCCTCTCACCTTTAGCTGAGACCCCAGAGCAAGGTGAGTGTTTTTCAGGGGGTGTGTGGGCAGCAGAGCTGGCAGTGGGATCAGCACCAGAGTGCTGTGACCTGTGCTGGATTGGCCCATTCATTCCTGTCCATCCCAGGTCAGCTCAGTGAAATAAAAAGCACAGTAGCAGGAGGTGCTAATGTTTTATTAACAAGCTTTGGAGGTTCTTCTCCGTCTTGCCAAGGCAAGACACCAGTGTGAGGCCAAAGGAGACCCTCATCTTCCTTCCCAAGGGTGCAGGAGGGGCAAGGATCATCCCTCAGGCAGGCTTGGAGCAGCCATGTCCCTGCAGCCCCCACATGGACAACACATCCACCCTTCCCAGGGCTCCATGCCCGGGTGAGGGGAGCTGGGGCTGCTGCACCCAGCCCTTTCTGTCACCACGTGAAGTACATGTGGACATCCAGGAGATGATGATGTCCCCAAGTCACCTTCCTCCTGCACGACTTCTACTTTTAATCAGCTCTTGCTGGGGGTTGGGGGCTGAGCAGCAGTCCTCTGGCTACCATGCTTGCAGGGAGGTGAGCAGGACAAGCTCCGCAGGCTGCAGGTCCCTCCAGGAGTGTTTTGTGTCCCCCTGGCAGCCCATGTCACTTCTCCAGAGCCTGATGTCCAGCAAGGATCCCCTCCTGCTGAATAGGTTTTCCCCGGGAGTCCACTCTGGCCTTCCAGGCAATGTCGCTGCGTCCCTCTAGTGCTCTCCGTGCCCGGCATCCCTCCGGGGGACCACTTTCTGGGGCTGCCCGGCATCCCAGCGACCCCCTCCGGCGGCACTCAACAGCAAACCCCCCGCACCCCATCCCCGCCTTCGGGGGAGCGGCGGGACCATCGCTGAGCTTCCTCGTAGCTGGGTAAATGCTTCACCTCTTCGTACCGGGGCAGCGGCGGCAGCTCCAAGCCCGGCTCGACGGCTGCGGGGGAACCCCCGGTGTCCAGCGACGGGGCGGCGGGAGCGGGCGGGAGCCGGCGGCGGGGATGCGGGGGTCGGCGGTGGGATGCGGGGCAGGCTCGGCGACGAAGGACGCAACCGGCGGCCACCAGCGCCAGGAGGACGAGCAGCGCTGCCAACCTCCGTGCCAACCACCTCGCCCGAGGGAGCCAAGCGCGTTCCCCGGACCCCCCGACCCCTCCGAACCCCGCACCCCCGGCCCCGCCGCAACCATCCCGGCCGCAAAGAGCCGGTCCCCGCCCGCCCGCCATCCTCCGCTGGTCCCCGCCACGCACCTTCCGCGGAGCTCTCCGAGGATGCCGCTGCGGGATGGGAACCCCCGCGACCCTCCCGCAGCCAGCGCCGGGTTTTATTGGCTTCGGGTCGGGTTTTATCCCTGATGAAAAATGGATGGGGCTATTTGGCCGCGGTTCAGGGGCTAATGCAGCGGGGAGGGGCACAGGGCCAGGCTCGGCAGCCCCGCACCCCATCCCGGCTTCTCCCAACGGGGTGTCACTGCCACCCGAGCTTCAGGCTAAAAAAATGTGACTCAAAACTTCTCGCTGAGCCCAAAAGGATCTTCTTCCCTGAGTGAGACCAGGAACCCTGACTAGGGATATGTGTACTAAAGGGCAGGGGATGAGTGGTACCCGAGGATGTGGGGTGAACCCAGGGATGCAGGGATGAGTTCAGAGCTCCAGCCAGAGGCTTGAGGCAGCAGGGGTTGGGCTCTTCTCCCAAGGAACACGCACCAGGACAAGAGGAAACAGCCTCAAGTTTCCCCAGGGAGGTTGAGGTTGGAGCTGAGGAACAATTTCTTCCCCTCCAGGGCTGTCCCAGGCTGCCCAGGGCAGGGCTGGAGATGATCCCTGGAGGGGTTTCCAAGGCATGGAGCTGTGGTGCTGAGAGACACAGGGCAGTGGTGCCCTGACAGTGCTGGGGGATGGTTTGACTTGATCTTAAAGGTCTTTTCCGACATAAACAATTATCTGAATCATTGTTCACATTGTAATTCTCTTAAATGAACCTACAGCCAGTAAATTACATCTGTATTAAAGCTCAGCTACAACTTCTTGATGCTTCACACAGATCCAGAGCTCTGAAAGCTTCTGGCAAACCAATGCCATCAGCCACTGGAGGGTGACAAGTGTCCCCATGCACTGGGGCAGTCCCAGTGTGCTGCTGGTCACATCAAACCATCAGCTGCCCTTTTCTAGGGTCCTCCCATCACCATCTCCCTGCTGCTGCCACAGGACACGGCCTGAGTCCTGCACATCCACAGCTGGAAGGGTCACAGCCAGGGGACCAACCCATGGGACATGAAGAAAAGAAGCAGTTTCTTGGGAAACCACCTGAATTTGAGGAGTTGAAAAGCCAGGGCACGTTGTCAGGAGTGTGATCTTCTCAGCAAAGAAAGACAAGTGTTAAATTCTGTTGTGAGAACTGGAACATTAATTTGATTTATATCATTATATCATATTTATTTTCACTTTTAAACACATAAGCAGAGTGTGAGGAAAGGGGAAATGTTTCCCACCATGCAACCACTCCAAACATGGGTGAAAATGGGAAGTTCTTGCCCATCCCAACCACTCTCCCATTTGAGTCTTCCTTCTCCTCCTCCTCTGGATGAGGGTCAGGACCTTTGTGGCAGCCTGGGGTGGTCCAGTGAGGAGCTTTCTGCTGCTCCCCAAGCAGGACAGAGCACTGGGGGTCACTGGGACTGAATAAATCACCATTACTGGCCACACTGTGCTTCCTCCATCCTGAAATCTGCTCTTTTTACAAGCTGTGAGAAACCCATTTTGTGGCTGCCTGGAGATCCCAGTAAACTCCAGGGCCTCTGAGTGGTTTCTGGGAAAGAGCTTTAGAAGTTTTCTCCACTTTTGCAGGGGATGGACAATTACTGACCCCTCAAATGACCCCTGCAGTGATACATCAATCCCTTTGGAGCAGTGGATCATTAAATACTCAACTTCCAGACCTTTCAGAGGTTGCCAAAGAGCTGACCTGGCAAAATACTTATTTTATAGGGCATGTAATTGTCCCTGGGACTCCAACCTCCCCTCCATGGGAGCCTGAGACCCAATGTTCTTTGTGCAGTGCTGCTTCACATCTGCATGTCCTTGTTGCTTAGTTTTTTCCCCAAAATATGGGGAAAAAATGGAAAAAAAATAATAATGAAGCTGAGGTTTCAAGACTCTGAAAGCCTCGTAGGTGATGAGCAGGATTTGGTAGTGGGAATCATGCCATGGATTGGTGGAGGGAAGCACAGATTGGGATGATGATGTGGATTGTAGGTAGGAACAAGCTCAGCCATCCCAGCTTTGATGATATTAAAGCATCTAGTAGACCCAAACCTTGTGATAGTTGAGACTTTTAGGCCTGGGACAGCCCTGGACAACCCTGGAGAGGGAGAAATTGTTCCTCAGCTTCAAACTAAACCTCTCCTGGCTCCAACCTCCAGTCAGGAGCTGTCAGAGCCAGAAGGTCTCCCCTGAGCCTCCTTCTCTCCAGGCTGAGCAACCCCAGGTCCCTCAGCTGCTCCTCCCCACACTCCTGCTCCAGACCCTTCCCCTGCTCCATTGCCCTTCTCCAGCCCCTCCATGTCCTCAGGATTTGAGGTGCTGCCTCCCCAGTGCCCTGTCCATGGGAACAATCCCTGCCCTGCTGGGATCTGCCCAAACAAAGGACAAGGTTTTAGTGTCTCCAGAAGCTGTGGAAGAAGCTCTGCAGAAAGCCCCTGAGCAGCAAGCTCAGGGAAAGCTCTGCCTTGCTCAAATGAAACACACAGAGCTGAGATCTATTGCTCCACATTTTTCCAGCACATCTGTAACTGCAATAAGGCTGTAGAAACAAGAAGATGACTCTGCATATGTGAAAGCAAAAAAAAATCCATTACCTCACAGCTCAGAAATCTCTGCTGACAGCAAATATTTGCTGTTAGACTCTTAAAAAGCAGAGAAAGTGAGAGAGAGAGAGAGGCTGGAACACTCCTGCATGGCTCCAGTTCCTGAGGTCAGTCCTTCTGTTAACAATTCTGGATGTCCTCCAGGAATGAAATGTCTTTTCTTCAAATAAATATAAGGTGGAAATATCTCAGGGCAAAGATACCAATATTGCTATCAGTATCTCAGGAGTGTTCTCAGGCTTCCCAGATTCTGTGTCACAGTTGATGTGTTTGATTTTATCCTTTCTCCTTAAAATAAGCCTTAGAAAGATTGGATTGTACTGATATTTTATGTTCCCCCCACCCCACTTGCAAGAATTCCATCCAATTTGGACTCAAAACGTTTGACTCCATGGAAAGGCTCCTGCTCACACTGAGTTTTGGCTGCTTTTAATGTTAATAATCAACCTCATTATCATTCAGATAATAAAATGAGGCTCTTTCTCCAGTGGCTGCCTTTCTTCTGAACCCAATTAGGTTCATTTCTCTAAGTGATTCCAGGATTAGAACCTTGATCCAACACCATCCTTAAGCACACATTGAATTTCAAGCCCTGGGAGACCAGAGAGTGACCATGGGCAGGGTGGTCAGTGATGGATGGATGGATGGATGGATGGATGGATGGATGGATGGATGGATGGATGGATGGATGGATGGATGGATGGGTGGATGGACAGATGGGTGGACAAGCAGCTGAACACATCAATTCTGAAATGTATTAAAACACAATAACTACCAACAGGCAGTAAAGGACAATTTGTGACAGCTGGAAGGGTTGCTGCAGTGATCTGGATCAACTAAAAAAAACCCCAAACGATATTTTTAATATATTTCTCTCTTTTTTTTTTAATATATTTCTTTTTTTTTTTCACCAGGGGCAACATTTTTTCCAAGCCATGGTCCTCATTAGTCAAGCTGTTTCTCAAGAGGCTGCCACGAATCGCTGCGATTATTTCATCTCACTGTTATTTACAACGTAGCCCCAAAATCTCAGCCTCTTCCTATTATTTGTGGTTAAATATAGCAACGGATTCTTTTCCCATTCCCTCTGCTGCCACCCCCAGGAATCTCATGAGTCAGAAGGCACCAGAAGGAGCCGTTCCCAGCCGGCCGGGTCCTCACCGGCTGCGCATCCCGAGCTCACCCCGAGCGAGCATGGGGAGGTGAAATCATGTCTGTCTGCTCACAACTGGGGTGCAGCCAGGGGTGCCTGCCCCAGGGATGAGTGGGGATCTTCCTCCTCTTCCTCCAGCTGCTCCCACATCCCGAGTGGAGTCATCCTGCCTGCATCCCAGCTGCTTTGCTGCCATCCCACTCCCCATCGGGGTCTCCGGGGAGATCTGCTGGGGATGGGGGGGACTTTTAGGAGGTCAAGGGACTTGTCACAAAGATGGGGACAGAGTTTGGAGCAGGGCCTGTTGGGAGAGGGCAAAGGGTGATGGTTTAAACTAAAAGGGGATGATTAGGCTGGAGAGAAGGAAGAAATTTTTGCTGCTGAGGGTGGCAGAACCTGGCCCAGGCTGCCCAGAAATGGTGGCTGCCCCATTCCTGGCACCACCCCAGGGGAGGTTGGGGGGCTCTGAACACCTTGCTCTGGGTGCAGATGTCCCTGCTCCCTGCTGGGGGGTTGAGCTGGATGAGCTTTAAGGCCCCTTCCCATCCAAACTACTCTATGATCCTATAAATTTCAGGTTACACCAGGTTTTGGGCAACCCACCACCACAGAGGGTCCCTCAGGCACAGGGACTGAAAATCATCATGCTGAAACCCCTCCCCTGTTGCCCCCTAACTTTTCCCTGGGTTTTTTTTTTGTTTTTTTTTTTTTACTAAACAAAGCTTTTTCCACCCCAGTTTTGCCAGAACCATCCTGATTTCCCTGGAGCCCCCGTGCGTTGGCACCATGCTGCAGCTGGATGGATTTTGCTGGGGTTCTGTGCCCCAGCCACACCAAATCAGGCTGCTCAGGGCGTTGCCTCAGCAGCAGGTGAGCAGCTTGTTAAATCATTCAGAAAGGGAGGAAAAACCCGCTGGTTGTTTTGCCAGCAGAGGTGGGGCAGAGCAGTGTCAGGGCTGTGTGCCCGGCAGGGTCGCATCCTGTCTTCGCTGCCGCGCAGCACCTCTCGGACACGTGGTGCTGAGCGCGGTGCCCTGGCAGTGCCAGGTTAACCTTTGGACTTGGTCTTAAAGGTCTTTCCCAACCTCGAGGACTCTGATTTACAGGATAAGAGTAAGTGGGAGGGCTGAGGATGCTGAGGATGCTGCGCGGAGGCGGCAGCCGCGGGCAGAGGATGAGGGGGCAGGGGGAGGTCTGACCTTGCTATTTTTAACCGTGGTGATTACACTCTGTAAATAGCTCTGCTGGCCTCAGAGCCAGCCCAGCAAAGTGGAAAATCTCTGGCACAGCCACCCCGGGTCCACCCCTCGAGCCTGGGGGGTGCCACCGGTCACCACGCAGCTGGGCTTTTGGTGGTGGGAGGTCTGGATGGAAAAGGGCAAATATTTTGTGTTGGGAAATGAGATGTGTGAGGCTGGTCGGGGCAAAAGAAAAGCAGATTTGCTGTGTCCTCCCCAGCTCTGAACCAGCCCTGGTGTTGCTTTGGTGTCGTGTGGGGGAGCTGACGTTGAAATTCTGGAAGTCAGGAGAAAAATGTGGGTGATGTCTCATGGGTTTGTTGTTGAGAGGGGGGAAAAACACCACCATGCTGTGTGCTGAAGCTCCCTGATTGCTATGTAATTAACTAATTGCCTCGTCAGAGCAGTTATTTAATGACTCTGCTATCAATTTGCTATCTGCTGAGTTCCTCACCCTTCTGGTTTCCAGGCACCTAATGGGTGCTTCACCAGTTTGGGCAACACTGGTGACCCAGCTCCCACCTGCACAGATATTTTCAAGGCAGCTCAAACTAAACAGGTTGAGGCAGCTGGAAAAGCTATGGTGCTGAGGGGCATGATTTAGTGGTGCCCAGCACTGCCAGTTGGACTCGATGATCTGCAAGGTCCCTTCCAACCAAAATGATTCTGTGACTCCATAAATAGATGTAAGGAACCATCTTTTCAGCAGGTAAGAGCACAAGGATGTGTTTGGTGGTCTCAAGGCAGGTTGGAATTGCTCTGGAGAACAGAGGTCTTGGGGGTGCTGGGGAATCATTTGGGATATGGAGATTATTATGCACTTTAATTTTTTTTTCTAAGCAGATGGAAACTCAAAGCACACAGGTCCTGTGCAGCGTGGGACTTTTTGCAAACAAAGGGGTTCTAAAAGTGGTGCTGAGTCCTGAGCATCCTCTGTGTCTTCAGCACGGATGCTCTGAAGCCTCCTGCAACTTTTGTCATCTCTTGGGGATGCAGGATGAGGACACGACGTGGAGCAGGGTGGTGTAAATATAGTGAATATCCAGGGTAGCCTGCTCAGGAGACAGCTCTTCACTGCTTTCCGTCTCCAGTGATGGGTTTCTGGCCTTTTTCACCTCGAAGAAGAGGATGGCTGTTGGCTAATTGCTTCTCCAAGTGACGACACCACGTCACCAGTGGTGATAAATGTGTGATGCTTTCATTCACAGCTTCCAGACAAAAGCCTGTCTGCAGAGAAGTCAGTGGCAATTAAAAGCAGCTAACGCCTGCCTATTGTAGCCGGGCCTGTGGGCAATTAGGGAATCAGAAAAGGAGGGTGGAGACGTCGGGATTTACTCCCCAGTGATTTTGCAGGGATATTTCTTTGTGATGCATCACATTTCCTGGGGGTCCCTGGATGCCATTTCGAGGGGAAACACTGATTTTCTGGCTGTCGCCTCCTCAAACCCTGTGATGCTGCTTGATACGGATTTTTATGACAGGGCTCGTGTGTGTCTGAGGCCAAAACTCTATTTTTTTTTTTTCCTCTTTCCATTTTCATCTCCAGCTGACCTGCCTTCCCACTGCGCTTCCGTCGCCTGCAGCCAGAGGTTTTGTCTCTCCTTCCCACCACATCCAGCAATTCCATCTGGTTTCCTTCCTCCTTTCCAGCCTCAGAGTCCTCCTCTCTCCTTAGTTGCTCTCTAGCTGCAAGTTGCAGCCTTTTAGTTTAAAAAAAAAAACCCAAGCCACATACACCCAAAGTAGCAAAAAAAAAGCCTCTTGATGAGTCTGGGTTTATTTCTAACTGGGAAAAATCCATTGGGAGTGGGTGAGGAGACCTGAGCCCTCCTGTCACCAGGAGCCAGGTGACCAGAATTGGGCCTTTTGAACGGAAATATTTTTAATTTTACTAAGCAGAAAGTTTCCCAAAGGCTCATCTGTCAGAAAAACGAGTGTGGGGTTGATTTATCAAACGCAGGGGTGTGTATGGGGCTGTGGTTGTACTTGGGTAAGAACTGGCCGGAGAATCCACTGTAGTGGAAAAATTAAGTGGTGGGAAATGAATTGAAAAAAAAAAAAGTCAGATCTGCAAACCCCACGTAATTCTGCTTTACGGTATTAAAAGCTATAAAAATACTTTTGCAGCAGAAAAGAACTGGGAGCTACCACCATCTACTGGTGGCTGCGCCTTGGTGCCCGTTCGGGATCATTTTAAGGGCAGCAAGAAAGATGCTGGAGGGGGAAGAGGAGCAAGTAAAGGGGTTTAGGGACCCGGGGACACCCACCCTGGGGAGCACCCAGCTCACACCAGCTGTCCCCCAGCACAGGGTGCATTCGAGGTACCGCTTTGGGGCATGGGATGGATGCTTGGCTGGTTCCCTTCCTCCTTCTACCAGCTGTTAAAATGTCTAAATAATAAATTATTATTTAGTTAACTAAATAAAATTCTAATAAATGAGGAAAAATTTCTTCCCCTCCAGGGTTGTCCCAGGCTGCCCAGGGCAGGGCTGGAGATGATCCCTGGAGGGGTTTCCAAGCCAGCAGCTGTGGTGCTAAGGGAGTGTTTCACTTGAGGATGGAGCAAGGGCTGGAGAGGAACAATCTCATTTCATGATGATGAATAAAGCCCTGGCCCGTGCTCCTGTGTAGCTGGCAGTGGGGCTCCATGGGGAGCTGTTTAACAGGGGCATGAGGGACATGTATGAATCAGGACAAGTGCCAGGCTCTGGAAGACTGACAGGATTCCACCTCTGCAATTTAACCGTGGCTGATTCCACTCTGCAGCTAATTGCCAAGGGATGGACCACAAAGGATGTGGCTGGTTTGGGATGAAACCATCTCGATTTGCTGACAGAGCAGATTTGCCTGGACAGCACCACGGGCACAATTCCAGCTCCCAGGCCAAGTCTGGCACAGGCTCCCCTCACAAATCCCTGTATGAATATGTGAATAGGGAGCCTTTCAATGCATTCAAACAAATTCCCTCACTTTGCATACGTTTTAATGTTCCCATGCAGGGCTGGAACACACAGGCTGTTGTTTGGGATGGTGCCCAGCCAACCAAAAACAACCACTGGTTGCTGATGGAGCTTGAATAGGAGTCCACTGAGCACTGCAAATCCTTGTGATTTACTGTAGTCAGGGCTGGCTTGGGCAGAAAAAGATCTGAGACCACCACGTGGAGCATTTCCAGCAGTTTTCTTGAGCTTGTTTTCTGTGTTCTGGTAAATGTGGTAGTTGCTCCAATAGCAGCCAAAAAGCAAATGTGTAGACTATGTCACAGTGCTGATGATGATGAGGATAGTGATGAAGTGTGATTATCAACCTCTGTGCTTCTGAAACCTCTGATCACACCTGGGGGCTGGATCTGCAGTCTCAGAGGGTGAGAGTGCTCTGGGTTCACCATGTCCCACCTGAATGGCTCGAGCAGAGCCTGATTTTTTAGGTGACAAGTGCCTGGCATCCTTGGAAAAATCTAAAGGCATCTCAGTCTCTGTGTCCTGGGTGCTTCTTGGAGGCTTGGGTGGCCACCTATAGTGCTTTCCCCAGTAGAGCTCAGTGATGGGAACTCATGTGCCCCCCATTTACAGTTCAACTTTCTCTTTTTTTTTTTCTTGTTTTTAATGAGTAGCTTATCAAGTGCCATTAAATCTACCCATAAATCACTCTCCATTTTATCCTGGTCACAAGAAAGATGATTTATGTTGAATTCAAACCTTAATTTACCACTGCATGACTCCAGTTTAAACCAGCAAAGGGTTGCTGATGCCAAACTGGACCAGTATGTGCCAGTGGTGAATCAGGGTCTTAAAAGAGTTAATTTGGGTATTTTGGGGCTGGGCCATACAGCTGGTGTGAGACTCTACAAACAATGTGCAGGTTGTGCTGGGATAACTGAGGAATACTTTGTGTCAGCATTATTTTCAGGATGCTTATTGCATATTTCTTCACCTCTGTGTGAGGATGCCTGGAAAAAGTCAGGAAAATCATGGTTTGGATCATCCCCCCTCTTAGCATCTGAGTGGCAGTGGAGGGATGAGGCTGGGACAGACAAAACCATCAGCCCAGATCCCACAACAATCTTCCACTTCTCATTTCCATCTTGCTTTTTTTTTTTTCTTTTATTTTTTTTCTTACTTATTCTTCATCATGTCCTACCGTGGACACTTATTTTCACTTTCAAACTCGTGCTGTGGTTCCATGAACTTATTTCCACCTCCTTTAGCTGGTTGCAGGCTGGACTTGGCTCAGCAGCAGGGTGTAGCTTGCAAGGGGATTTCCTTTGGTGCCTTCACTGGCTTTTTCAGCTCTGCCTGGACTGACCCTTTATGTCTCTTTTCCGGTATCTCACATGAAATGTGGGGGTTTTTTTTCTTTTTTTTTTCACTTGGCTGTGTTTACAACCATCCTCTGTGGAGTTATCCCTTGTTCTCCTGAGCTTTGCCCATGGAGAAGGTGGCTGTGGAGGAAGAGGAGGGAGCTGAGCACTTCAAAGGCACCTGGAGCAGCATTTGGAGACTATATTTGCTTTTATGCTTATAATTGTTTATAGAGCTTATCTGCTTTTTCTGCTGTGTGCCCTGGGCAGACAAACAACGGGCAACTCTGTACCCTGCTGGCACCCAGGAGCTGCTCTGGGGTTGGCATGGAGGAGGATGACAATGGGAATACTGAGATCTAGGCTGAGGCTGCTGCAGGTTTGGGCTGGCTTTTTTCTTTTTTTCCCTTTTCTTTTTGATTTTATTTCACTAAGCAGCTCTGCCAGCATCTCAGAGGCAGATCCCAACGTGCCAACCGTGAGGGCGGCATCTGGTATTTCCCTTCCTGAGCTCCCCTGGTGTCTCCTGCTGGCAGAGGATGGGGGGTGATGCATGCAGGGTTCCCAAAGGGGACACAGCAGTGGCATCAGTGTTGTCATCAAAGGCACTGCTTTCCTGACTGGTGTTTAGTCCCTGGCTTCCCATATGGAAACTGGTGGTTGTGCCAGTCTGTGTGCCAGCCTGCCCGAGTTGGGGACAACCTGCCACGGCCTGGCAGCATGGACCTGGTCCCTGCCATTGCTGGGGAGTGAACAGGCAGCCCTCAGAGCCGGGCTGGCAGGTTGAGATGAGCCAGAGTGCCCAGGTGGCCAAGAGCATCCTGGCTTCTGTCAGCACTGGCATGGCCAGCAGGGCAGGGATTGTCCCCCTGGACTGGGCGTTGGGAGGCCATCCCTGGAATTCTGGGGTCAGTTTTGGTCTCCTCCCTCCCAGCAGGACATTGAGGGGCTGGAGAAGGGCAACGGAGCAGGGGAAGGGTCTGGAGCAGGAGTGTGGGGAGGAGCAGCTGAGGGACCTGGGGTTGCTGAGCCTGGAGACAAAGAAGGAGGCTCAGGGGAGACCTTCTGGCTCTGGCAGCTCCTGCCAGGAGGCTGGAACCAGAGGGGTCAGATTCTGCTCCCTTGCTCCCAAACAAGGGGCAGCACAAGAGGAAACAGCCAGGGGAGGTTGAGTTTGGAGCTGAGGAACAATTTCTTCCACTTGAGGGTTTTCCAGGGCTGTCCAGACTGCCTAGGGGTGGAGTCCCAGTGATCCCTGGAGGGGTTTCCAATCCGCGGAGCTGTGGTGCTGAGGGACATAGGTCAGTGGTGCCCTGGGAGAGGCTGGACTCGGTCTGAAAGGTCTCTGCCAAGCCAAGGCATCATTCTATGCTTCTATTTCACCGTGTGTAAGGACACACACCTATAGCCACTATGTCTAGCCCGCATCTCTCCTCTGCTGTACATCCCTGGGGGGGGGGTGTGCGGGGCGGGACACGCGGCTCGGGGGCGTGTCCGGAGATGGGGCGTGGCCTAGCCCCGGGAAACGGCGCGTTCCCCGCCCCGCACCTCCCACCTCCCGCCTCCCGCCGCGATGTCCCGCCACGGCCACGAGCCCGACAGGTGAGCGGGGCTGGCTTTGGGGTGGGGGTGGGTGGGTTGGGTTGCCTCCTGCCTTCCAGAGCCTTCTCCAGCATCCTCGAGATCTTCCCGACCCCCCCCGCATTTCCCCCCCACCCCCCCAGTATCTCCCCCACCCTTTGTGCACCCCCCCCCCCACCCCCCCCCGCCCCCTCACAACAAAACCCACCCGTAC
>JAOEGS010020244.1:0-22177 GCA_025447755.1 Corythornis vintsioides
ACAGAGACTATTAAAAAAAAAATTATATATAGATATATATTCGTATTAATTTTGATTTGTGCCCCATCTGCCTCTGGTAATGATCCACAGACAGATATTTATATCTGGAAAATAGTTTGAGCTGTCTAGTGGATATTTCATGGCACCCACAACTTGACTGCTTCAACAAGGAAATAAAAAAGGTAATAAATAGTTTTCAGAATGATAAAAGGAAAAATGTGTATATTTGCTGACTTTAACAAAAGTGAGGCACAGAAGGATGCAGAAAGGAACTAGTCATATCTATGAATAATAAAAATACCCATTGTCATATTACTTATGGGTTGACTTTCTAAAGAAAATCCTTGTTCCTGATTTAGGCCCTAAGAACTTCCTACTTGTTTGGTTAGAAAGAAACTCCCCTCAAAGTCAGTGGTTTGTGTATCTGTTCTTATAAGTGTTGTAGTTTTCAGTGAGAACTCTGATGCTGGCTGCTATTGGGCACCACAGAAGAATACCAACTGCTTTGAAATAAATATGGAAATATTTGGAATGGAGGCTTTCCAGGGCGTAGTCTAAAGAGCTTTATGTTGGTGGCAGATCTGTAATTGTCCTTGACAAGATTTTCACTGGGGAAAACATAACAAAACAAATATCTGATTCGATGAATGTTTATTGAACACATTCCAGCATGACCATCCAGGCATGACATTCTGGATTCTTCAGTAGATGGCCCATTGGTAGGTGTTTATAGAAGGTATTAATATGCCAATATGCAAGACATGTTTCCTCCAGCTTTTTGAATCCAGAATCACAACTAACACAACTGACAGAAATGGAGAGGATGTAAGTGGGCCACTGAGATTGTCAGCTCCACATGTTTTTAGATTTTTACAGCTGGTGAAGATGTCCTGGAAGAAAAATCTGTGGGAGGCTTATTTTGTCACTGACTGTGTTTTGTCTATTTCTTTGGAAAAAAAGTGGAAAACTTCAGTTTGCAGCATCTTCTACTAGAAGTAACTTAAAGCCAGAGTTGGAACAACATGGAAATACTCTGCTGGGATCCTTATCCATATTCTCATCTCTGTCTGCTTGTTATTTCTAGTTAAGTGAAAACTTATTTTTTCATGTATTAATCAGAATTTATACCTTATGAATATGAACAAAAAATTGGCAAAAACTCACATCTTTTAAGAAAAAATTCAAATGTTCCCTTAAGAAAAAAACCCCTGCATTCCGTTTTTAAAGTCTAAAGTTTCCTTTGTATACTTCCAATGGACTATTTGTTTTAGTATCTTAAGGATAGCAAGTGAAGCAGAAAAGATCCCCCAGCAACAAAATGATGACAAACTTTTGGAGGTACTAAAGTATACTGGAAAGCACATTATTGCAGTAAGATTGTAAAACTAGTTTAAGCCTTCAATCTCAGACTTGTACAGACTCATACTAGACATGAAGATATATGGTATTAATGAGACAATGAACAGCTTGTGTTCAGACTTAGTAAAGTAGCACCCATGTTGTTAGTCAGTTCAGTCACTACCAGTCACCTCCAGCTATATGATGACCAAACAAGTGACCTTGTATGTGCAAAGGAAGAATTTCACACCTCAGAATAGGGTGTAAGATGTGCAAAAGACTGACAAGGAAACTTTTAAAGAAAAATAATATGGGAAAGCTAAGTTACATGATTTAGGTGTGGTTTAATTTATGATTCACAGTTCTTATGTGTAGTCATGAAGATCACTTTTTTTCCCCTCACCCTTATTTAAGGAGGATAAACATTTTTAGCCTTTAGTGAAGGACTTACCATGCTGAGATTTCAAAGAGCAGTTTCCACATTACAGCCTGGCAGGAGGGTTAGACAGAAGAACAGCCCACATGTATATCTACCAGCACTCAGATGTAGATTGAGAGGTGAGAGGCAAAACTGCACTGCCATATTAATGTAAGGCAGTTTTGAGGCTTTATGGTTTCATCAAAGGTGTTGGTATGACAGAGGAGACCCCCAGTCTCAAAGCTGATCTTGCCTGCCTTTTCTTTCTGGCAGAAAGACCCCTGACACCAAAGAAGCCTTAAAGCTGCCAACTATGATGAATATCCCATTTGCACTGCCTTACTGAAAATCCAAGGGTCTGTCTGTCCCTAATGATTATTCTGAGATTAGGTAACAGTCATCTAAAGGTCAAGGGGAAAAAAAAAAAAAGGTCACTTAGAAATTGAGGAGTGACAGAGCTGAGCATGGACTCTGCTGTTAAGTGCACTGACCCCCCACCCCCCCATGGACAGACCCATGTCACAGCTGTGCACTTTCCATTTCTGGGCTTCTTGGGTAGGCTAGGCAAAGTATACAAGTAAAGCTGTAGGCAGAAAATGTCATGTCTTTATTAAAATCTAAGATTGTGCAAGAAAGGAGGTTTATCACAAGTAGTCAACATAGGTTCCTTAAGGGGAAGTCATGCCTGACTAATCTGATAGCCTTTTATGATCACACAAGTAGATGGATGGATGAGGGGAGGGCAGTGGATGTGGTGTTCCTTCACTTCAGCAAGGCTTTCCATATGTCTCCCAAGGTATCTTCACAGCCAAGATGAAGAAGTATGGACTGAGTGACTGTGCAGTGAGGTGGATTGGGAAGTGGCTGAAGGACAGAGCCCAGAGAGTTGTGGTCAGTGGAGCAGAGGCTGGCTGGAGGCCTGTGACTAGTGGAGTCCCCCAAGGGTCAGTGCTGGGTCCAGTATTATTCAATATATTCATCAATGACCTGGATGAGGGGACAGAGTGACCCTCAGCAAGTTTGCTGATGACACCAAACCTAGGCACTATCCTCAGATTCATGAGCAGCTCCCGCTGAAGACAAGGGAAATGGTGTGTCTATGCCTGTGAACAGAAGTTGATTCTGGCTCCAGGTACTTTAGAAGGAAGTATTTTCTTGCATCTTGTAAAAAAAAAAGAAAAAAAAAAAAAGAAAAAAACACCAAACCCTCAACAAAACCAAAGGTACTTGATTACTCTTTTGAAAGCAAAAATAAACCCCAAACCATTAAACAACACATTATAATAGACAGCCTTGGTGTGGCCTTCCTACCCCCTAGCTTTCCTCCTTTCTTATTCAAATAGAAACTTAGATGTAGTACATGACTTTAAAGTAACCTTATATGGTAATTTTACTGCACCAGTGAAAAATGATCAGTTTCTCTGTCAGATAGCCAAAACACTTCTGCAGTATTTTTTGTGCTGACTTCATTTTTATGAGCATTTGGTTGAAAAGCATGTTTCTGTTAACGTTCCTCATCTCAGCTATGATGTCTGAAGTTTACACCACTCTTTCTGAGTGAAAAGCAGGCAAGGGCCATCTCTGATAAAAATAGCAACAAGGAGAAAATCCCAGTGAAGGAATTCAAGCCAATCTCTGCAGCATGTCAAGGCTAATATAGGCCCTGCCAGTTCAGAAGTAGGCAATGCATGTTTTATGCACTTAGTGCAGAAACAAGGTGAATGAGAATAAACTGACCAGACACAAAATGTTCACAAAGGCTTTGTCTGATACCATTGTTCACTCAGCCATGCAGGATGATATGGGGAAATGCAGCCTTCCTCCATTGCCTTGGTCCTGCTGATGTGATAGGATGAGGAAAGTAAAGAGTCCACTGTGTGGTGGGAAAGCAACTCAGAGCAAACCAAAGTGCTACAGCAGGTTACAAGTCCATTAAGGGGTGCTTGAATAAGGGAGAAAGTTAATTTTTTAAACTCAGGTAGTTCTCACCTTCATGCAAAAAAGGACATCTTAGCCACAAGCAATCACAGCCATTCCCTCTTTGCATGCACCAGGAAAATTAGAGATAGTGGAGCTATACCACAAAACTTAGTGTGCAGCCCAGCAGGGGCAGCTTTTGTTCATGGACTTAATTTTCTTCCTAAAGAAAGGTCACACATCAATTACTATATATGGTGCACTTCAATGAAAGATTACTGAACACTATCAATGAGGCTATAATAGAAGTCTGTACTGCATCAGGAAAATCCAGCTGATGGATGCGTCATCCCTTCCCAATATCCTGACTGCTATTAGAAATGAAAATATCTCTTCCTTTAACTGCTTCAGACATCTCATCTGTTCTTGTGGGTGAATGTACCATTAAATGTTACTCTATAGACATATCATCTGGGAGGGGGCGAGTATAGGCTAAATTGTTCATATCTGAGTGAGACACACAAATCCAAACATAGGCACAGAAATAGAAGACTCAACAGTCATAAATGACTCACCAGTCATAAAGATCAAGCACTTGTAATGCCTCTTGACATTGCAGGGAGCAACACTTCCAAAATCTCAGAAAGGGGTCACCTGTTCAGGGATGCAGCACAACTTGGTTGTTGGCAGAAGCATTGAAAATGGCCCTGATTTTCTGTAGGAAGTGTTGGCAAATGGGGGTTGCTTTATTGTGTTTCACAATACCTTTGGATCCCTGTGAACTGTGGATGGCTTGGGGAGTTTGTCTGGCAGGGGGTACTGTCAGGACAGGAAGAAGAAATTAATTAATGACACAGAGAGTTCTTGTCTGACTGACTGTTCTGCACAGGGTGGGAAGAGTTGCACCATTTTTCTCTTTAAACATCAGGACTCCCAGGGCATTTTTAATGACATCAGACGAGATTACTTAACCTCAAGAGCTTAACATTTAATAATTAGGTTATAACCTGCTGTTATCAAACTTGTCAGTCTTCTACCACTAAAATAAAATTTAAACATCTGTGGAGGCCACAAACTGGGGAAAAAACTGTCATACCTCAAACACTCTGAAAAAAATTGTACAAGGAAAACATTTTCAAAACTGTCCTGGGATCATTTACAACTAAAGTGTTTAAAAATGAAGGTTGAAAACTAAAAATGAATGCCTAGTAAGATTGGAACTATTGTAGATGATGCAAGGTAAGGGATTTTTAAATGCCTAAAATACTTTTTTCAATCTAACGTTACTTACACATCTTGAATGTTTTTGCCTTAAGCAACTAACTCCTTTTCTCACCTGAATTTGTTAAAGTCCTTGGGTATCTAAGGCAAGCTTAATCTTCTATGTAACTAAGGTTAGACACAACTAAGGTTAGACATAACTAAGGTGTCATTGAAAATTTGCAGGAATTATTTTTGCTTTGACACACTTGTTTGAAAGTAAAAGTTGTAAATTCATTACATACTGGCATTAAACTAACACAAAGGAATGCAGCAGCATGCACATCTGACAGAGGAGAAAACAGTGTGGTCAGAGTAGCTGCACCAGTCTTCAGTGTACATGCAGAATAGTCACCAGTAGATTAAGGGTTAAAATACAAACTGAAGTATAAAAATCACAGAGCGAGATGAGGAAGCACTTGAAAAATAGACATAAAAATAAGGCTTGCACCACAACCCAGATGAAATTAAACCAGATCTGCACAACATCTGGTCTGGAGATGGTGTGCTAGCAGCTGAGTGGCAGCCTGTCTCACAGGCTGACAGGCAGTCAAGAGAAGGTACATCTCAGGCTGACTCGGAGGCTCTATCTAGCTGGAAATACCTGCCCTGCAGCTGGGGTCCTTTACATGCCCATGTCCTCAGACAGGGCAGCCCATGAAGAAAAGGCAGAAGAGTCTGGGAGAAAGGCTGCAAGGAGGTAGGGAGTACTGCATCAGGAGAGGACAGAAAGCTGGATGGTAAGGGGGCATGGGGATAAATTAGAGCAGAGAAGGAGGTGGGTAGGTTACATGTAATTACAGGAGGCAATGTAGGAGATGGTGTGGATGTGTAAAGGAGCAGAAATGTGAGATCCAAAGTTGGTATGCTGTAGTCTCAGATACCACTGAGCTGGGGAGCCCCGAAATAAACCACTGAATTATGTCCATTTGCTTAGACATCTGCAGACCAAAAGAAGATGAGGTGTCCACCCTCACACAATTCTTGAGCCAAGCTGTGCTACCTCCCAAGAGAGGCCAGGAGCTGGTTGGGGAAATTGGTTAACAGTATGGATTGATGGATGTGAGCACAGCCAGCAACCATGGCAAGGTTAATGGGATGGTGAACTGCATAATGTGTCTGCCAGGAAAGATGACATCCTCTCAGAATAGCAGAGTCACAGTTGGCCATGTGTACCTGATGTTTTGATGCACACACCCAAATCTCCAAGAGAGGGCAAGGTGGGCCCAGGTACCCATTTCTGCTTTCCTCAAGCCCATAGACCTGAGACAACTAGCTCTTGAACCCTTCCCAGACTAATAGAAAGCAAATAATTGCTGTTTATTCACTTATTTTTCAGCTATTAAGACTTCTGAAATTTCAAATTTGAAATGTCATGATGGTATAAGAAAGAAAAAAAACCTACTTAATTTACTTATTCTTTTTCTCAGTTTCACAGATCTGACTATCCTAAATGACACTTTGGCTTATGAGAACTGGAGTTTGCTGGTTTCTGAGTGCTTCATGAAGCCAAGAGGACAAACTTACTTTAGACCATGAAAAAAAGACACAGGAATATAGTTAGGGACTTCATGAACTATATTGCAAAGTTGCTCTGTCCAGATTCCTGAAGGACTTCTTCCATACTGCCTTGCACTATGTCCCTTTCTTCTTGCCTTGTAAAGATTCCAGTCCTGCACAGATATCTCTGTATGTCTATGAAATTTCCAGCAGGTGCTTTAATCTGTCAGTGTGATTTAAGGTGCAGTCCAGTTATGTTGGGGTTCTGCTGTTGCTAACACTTCCATCCTTAACTGCCTCACATAGCAGAGTTCAGCACATGTGTAAGAGTATGCAGGACTGGCTATTTGCTTGAGAGCACTTATAAAGAGATATTATATGAGGGCTATAAATATTTGGAAAGTGGCCAGGACCAAGTTTTGAAACTATAAAATTAACATTGGGGGTGAAATTACAACTTCCATTGTCAAAAGAGCAGTGCTTTATTACAATTTACTGGCCTTTTTCTTTTCCTCCCTAGAAATTAATGGAATATTTGAAGAAAAATGTTGCAGGATGTTCGGGGTTTTTTTTTTGTGTGTGATATTTTGTTGTGTGTTTGGTTTTGTTTTGATTTTTGTTTGTGTTTGTTTCTGTTTTCTGTTGTTGTTGCTGTTGTTTAAACAAGGTTTCTACATTTTTCTGGAAGCAGTCATTGCCTCCTTTGTTTCAGACACTGGAAGAACCAAGGTATATCAGAATTCTGGAAGAGTCACAGCTATGCTTGTGCATAATCAGAAGTTTTATGCTTATGGCTTAAAAGATCATTATTTTTAAATGTTTCTGTTTCAGCAAGTGTTTAAAAATATCAGTAAAATCAGAATGTTCCTGGCAAATCAGCTTTGTGACGCCTTCTCCATTAAAGTTACTTATTGAAAATCATGCAGAACTTGGTTCAACATGGAACATGATCCAAGTGATACAACGTGTCTGCCTGCCTAGATGTGACAAATTACACCATCAGACAAAAACTACAGAAAAGGAGCACACAAAGGCGCTTGTAGGAAGGAATGATTCACAGAAAACATATGTTGATGACAGTTGAAGGGCAAACGAAGCATCTATCATTATAAAAAGGGGTAGAAGGCAAATTACTAGAAGAAAGAAGCCAACAACCTAGCTGTAAATGCATTGAAGAAAACAAAAAGATAAGCCACCAGCCAGTGAGGATCTGTTAGAGACAAACTACATCAAACAACTCATTCATTTCAGGAAGATAATAGCATAGTTTCCCTTTGTGATTAGGGAGAATTATACACATCATATAACAGTTTTTACAGAGGATTTTTTTGTGGTGTGTCACAGGAAGACCACATGAGCAAGCCAGGAGAGTACAGAATGGATGAAACACTTACAGGGGAGTTATAAACATGTTTGGAAAGCAGTATTTGGAGATAAAAGACATGAGTGTTTTGTGGAGAAGTTACCTCGTGATTCTGGAGTTTTAAAACTGTTTGTCCACGATCCAGTGATAATATTTTCATTAACGACCTTGATGATAGAACAAATAAGATGCTTAGTAAAATGTGGAGATTGTGAACAAAGTGCATCTGCAAGTGTGTCAGACGACAGAATAAATCAGGAATGTTTGCTGGATGTGTGCTAGAACTGAGGTTAATAAAAAAAAAGACTGTAATTCAGCAGGGCCAAGTAGAAGGTACATAGACAGGAATCATCTACATCAACAAACTCATGCTCAAAATTATCTGTACAGGTAACATTTCTACAGAACAGATCTGGGGGTCTTAACAAACTATAAGCTCAGCAAAAGCCATCAATTTAACTATGTTTTTGAAAAAGGCAAATGCTGTATCAAAAGGTGTAAGTAGGAATAAGTGACATAGATTTTGACCTCTATTCAGAAGTCTGTGAATGTTTAGCTGAATATTTGGACATCTGTCTAGTTTTGGGCAGAATACCTCAAGAAATGTAGGAATCAATAGAATAGAATCCAACAGGATTTGTGAAGAAATAGAGAAAAAGGACAATTTCTGGCAGCAGATTGTAGCAGAAGGCAAAGGCTTGGCTGGCTCTCCACAGTATGGCAGACAAGCAGCGACAGTTACATTATGACCAGAAAGATCCAGGCTAGCTGTAACTGAAAAACTTGATAAAACTGAGGATATTGAAGTGACAAAATAGAATTCTGATGATGACTTTTTTTTTTGGAGGTCTTTAAGGACAGGTTAGACTATACTTGTGATGGAGAAGATAAATCCCACTGGTCTATCTACCCTCCAGGAAAAGGAGAGGATTCCTTAAAGGGCTTATAGAGGCAATAATATTAATTTATTCTCTAAAGTGCTTTTACAAAGCTTCTATAAAGAATCGAGTTTGAAAGTGTTACTCATTGAAGAGTGCTCAAATGTCCATTAGGGAATTGGATCCTCAATTTAACTGGAACTGTGAAGTGAAAGATTCCTTCCTGTACCAAGAATGTCAGACGAAGCCATAGTAGAGCTTGCAAGATCAGGTCGTAACTTGGCTTTGCTAATATCCACCAGAAACTGCTATCCTTGTAAGAGCTTTTTTTTGGAATTGCACATAAACAGATCTGTTACCTTGTTCAGTCCAAAATTATGACCTTGGCTGAAATGATGTTTGCTTGAATCCAATACTGGAAAAGTCTGTTCCAAGAAAAATTGCATGCAGCGATGACTTGAAAGAAGAGAAGGAGCCAATATCAAGATCACTTTCTTATTCTGGAAATTCTGTCCAAAAAATGAGAGCTTTCCATCATGCAGATAAAATATTGAAACCCAAGACAGACAGAGACAAAATCAGAAGAGTTGTATCAGGAAGAACTTATTATGGAATAAATTTAGTACAAGACTTGATATATTGTGATTTAGTGACATGCCTCTCTTATACTAAAGTATGACTAGAAGTACCAGTCCTGAAGGATGCTGTGCACCTAAACCAAGCACACTCAGTATTTCATTGAAGCTGAGCTAAAGCCTACTAGCCAAACCTGCAAAGAAAAGCTTGGACAGGGAGAGAGGCATCTGGCTCCATGCACTCCCTCCAAGAACCTGGGATAACACTTCATGGTTCAGTGACTGGCATGACAGATAACTGGCACAGATACAGGCCCTTTATGTGTAGAAACTGTGAAGCCATTTGATGAAAAGTATATAAAATTATGGTAACTATTAGCTGAGCAGTATGTGATAAGAAAAAAAAAAAACAGAACTTTTTTTGGTTGTTGCAGATTACTTCCAAAGCTGTATTTTTTTAACATCAGAGACCTGAAAAAAAAGATAGTTATAACAGCAGAGAGGATGAAGCTGGGGTGCTGAGTCACTGAAATTAGAGATAGGCAACATTATTAACTCTCTCTCCCTAATGACATAGGGGCTTTCCCTTACAGCACAGCCCCCAGTGTATTGCCAAAGCTTTTCAAAAATAATTCAGTCACTTCTCATGAGATGCAACTCTGCTAACTAATCATTTTGATTTCTTTTTTCCTTGATTCCTCTACCCACAATTTACATCCCACAATACTAGCCCTTGGATGACCTGCACACAAATTCCTTTCCATAAATGGAGCTTGCACCTTTCAAAAAAACCCCATATGTTGTCACATCCATCTCCAGCTTCATTCTGGGTTGGTTAAAGCTACAACATGATGTTCATATTTATTTCTGGTAATACCTTTCATAAATCAGTCCTTCCAGTGTCTTAAACACATATTTTACTTTTTCTCTGAGCATCTTCCACCCTATCAGTATATGTCTGGAATTGAAGGACTTTCAGTTATACCCAATGTTTTGTGCATATCATTACTTCAGAAGCATTTTACATTATTAAATCCTATAAGCAGTTAAAAAAAAAATAAAATAGAAAAGATACATTCTAGTAACACAGAGTCATAAAATGGTGGTGGTCTGTTCTCTACGGTGTGAATAACAACATTCTGTGCCTCATACAGGACTACTTGTGCTTGATAGAGCACTTCTGCTTATACACTTGCCTTGGTTAGTATTTACATTTCTGCCTGTTTCATCTGCTGGTGGTTCTGCCTGAATTTCTTATTAAGCATAGGTAGAATGAGAGCATCAGCATACAGCAGCTCTACCTTTGGGTGCATGAGGCATGCCAAGACCTCAGCTGACATCATTCCCTTCTTACTAAACATGACCAAGGATGAAGCAGTGCCTTACTTTGCACCCAACTCTAAAAGCAAGTGGCTGATACTTCAGGAACACTGCCAGTATGGTTATTTCCTTGCAGGGTTTTATTTTCAAGGAAGCTGTGATGAAGTGTACATTTATACAGCTATTTGACATGGTGCTATCCTTTGCTGACAGTCAAATCCTGAAAGAGAGGAGCTCCCCACACCACCACATCAACACAAATAATGAAATGGCTATTTGTAAATGCATTTATTCTGCTCTCTCATGATGTTCTTTATATACTGCTTGGGATTTTCCCCTTTCTTCCTAAGAACAAACATTAGGGTAAGTCACAAACCTGCTAGCTCTTATGTGGTCCAGTCAAAACCAAAGACACTACCTGGGGGAGCTGGAGGACTCTCATGTGGGACTGTAAGAGCAGGCTTTCTGTTGCCTAAGAATCTGTAAAGCAGATGTAGTTGCTTTAAAACAACGGCTGAACTGTTATCACCTGCTGTGCTTGTGTTCTTCCCATCAATGTTGATACAACTTAGCTTGGAATCCGAGTCTCTAATAAAACATTTGAGTGTTTTATTTTGCATTTTATTTTGTCTTTTTTTTTTTTTTTTTTTTTTTAATGCACATCAAAGTCATTCATAATTCCCAGAATTTTCTACACTGAACCGGTCGCTTAAGCAGACTCTATTGATGGTGTGAATTATTTATTTATACAGTCTACTTTTAAGTTGGGGCCAACATTAATTTGGCTGGGTCAATGGTATTGTGGATTTAATTGCCATGTAAATAGCTATGGAGCCTATGTCTTTAATTATTGTGTTAAATTCGACACAATTTATGAATAAAATATACTCATTTTGATAGTTTATAGCAGTTATTTTATTAATGAAGAATATATCAGTGTTATGTCAATTCCCTAGCCTGTTGTTAATTATATGCCTCTCTTGCATTTTCTGATATGTTAATTTTGTTTGGTATAAATATTTGTCCTCATTAAGATGAATACATTGTCAATATTGACTCATTCTTTTCCCCAAAAAAGATAACTTAAATGTGACTTTTTTTTTTTAATATATTGTGGTTCTTAATGATTTATAAAAACCATCTAGTTCCATCTTCCATTAAGTCCTCTTCAGCAAGGTCTAAAATTTCACTGAATGACCTAGCTTTCTTATATGGTATACATACCATATTGATAGAGCTATAGAATAGGATCTTGCTAACCGTGTTTCTCAAAAAGGGGGAGAAAGAGACAAGTTTCTGCTAACAGCACTGTCCCTTTTGTGAACTTCTGCTGCTAGATTGCTAATTCACACATGATATATGCTGAGAGGCTTAAAATAGGCAGATATGGAATGAGGGGCATGATCAGAAGGAGGCTATGGCACCAGAGTTCTTCTAGGGCAATGGGAAAGCCATGAATTTGTACAACATTCACTATGTCCCTCTGAAAAGCAAGGACTTTTTTAACCTCACATTCCTAGCTAGGGTAATACTGACTCCCCTTTCCTCTCAAAGAATAGGAAAGCAAACAACCAAATAAAATTGACTTACAACCATGGGTCTCTTTTGACATACAGCTTGCTTCTTTTTGCTTGCATACGAACTGATAACATGCCAAGACCACCAGGGATGTAGAGAAGATGTACTGACTGGGGAAGGAGAGAGGCAGGGTGACAGGTGGGAAATGTTCAGAGAAAGCAAGTCTTCCTCTGTGAAATGGGAGAAGTTGGAGTGGCAGCTGCAAATGGTTAAATGATTAAGAATCAGTTTTGTTTTAAAAACACAAGAGTCCCTTGGTTTTGTCAGGTATATACACAATGGTTTGAAATGAGAGCTTTAGGAGATCAGAAAATGCTGAAGATAAAGCTTGCTGAACAGAAAGAGGCAAAATATTGACCCTTGGCATGATTTGGATATCTAAGGAGTTGAAGGAAACAGACTGAGAAGCAAAGTACATCTTGAAAGCATCTTTACAGGAAATAACAAATATGTAATTATTGAATCAATTAAGTGAAGCATATTAAGTAAAAAATTATGTAGCACAAAAAATGAAGAATGATGTGTCTTGCATAATTTTTCTAATAATGAAAAAAGTTTCTTCACACTGAAATTGTATAACATTTAAGATGCTAGCAAAGACTGATGGGTGAGCACTTAGAAGTAAATATTGCTCACGTTTCAGATATTAACACAAAGTAGTCAGACTCTCATTGTAACTGGGGGTAGGAAAGCTGGTATGGGTACGAGCTCAATCTTGAATGAACAGCACCTTAGAGCAGAATCTTTTCTTTTTATGAGCCAGTTACTTCTGAAAACCAGATTAATAATGACATGAAAAGCATATGTTCTTAGTTTATTACACTGCTCTGAACAGACTCTATCTAATATTAAGCCAATTTAAGCTGAAGTTACCTGATCTTCTATCTCTTGGCTTTTTATAGCTGTTAAGATGAGTTCAGTATTTCTACCACTCCTTGTCAGAACATGCAAGCTTTCTCTTTAATTATGCTTTACTTGTTACAGCTTCTAACCTCTGCAAGGTCACAAAAAGTTGTCAGGAGAAGACAAATCAAAGTTAACAGTCACAGCTGAGAATCAAAATTTAACAACAGCCACATTAATAAGGATGCAAACAAGTGTGTGGAAGGAAAATTTGATGCAGTTCCAAGAACAGATGAGATAGACTACTGGAGAGTAGATCTTCTGAGAGTTATTAGGCAAACTGTGTCAGGGTCAGGAAATCCCCTGAGCTGAGTACAGCTGGAGGCTGGTACAATGCTCAGAGAGTGTCACACTTACTTGTCCAGCTCTGTCTCTTCTCTTTCTAGGTGCATACAACTTGTGCTGCACAGAGGACAGGTCTGTGTGGATCAATCATTTGGTGTGGATCTCGCTCTGGGTTACTGCAGCCAATACTCTGAGTGATGACCTTCTTTATCTTCCTTTATTTTCCTTTCTGGCCTAACTTGGACTACAAAAGTTTAATACAGAGAGTGTAATTTGTGACATTCACCTTGCAGGTGCTTGATGGTCTGCTTGAGGGAATAAGTCTGTTAGCATTATTATGTCCACTCTGTCATTCTCTGCACAACTCCTTCCATTAGAAACTGGCTCTTTTTTTTCTCAGTATTTGCACATCACCTATCATAACAGTCTTATGAAGTGCCTTGAGCACCTGTGCACTGCTGGGAGACCTACACATGGCTTCCAAGGAGTGGAGAAGGGGGCAAGAGGTGTCAGGGGGGGTCCACTCAGGCCAGAAGTGGTGTGCAGGGTATGCACAGTGGGAGCCATCAAGTCAATCTCACCTCACCAGTTGGCTGATACACTACAGGATTTGCAGCAGCTCTGCCCTTTGCATTTAATGGGAGTTATTTTACTCAACAGTTGCAATAATTGTCTGAAGACCATAAGTGTAGGGATATGTGTGGCTTGTGTATGGATGTGTATGAATATGTGAAGCACTTGTGCAGTGCTTCACTGACACAGCATCTGTTTTGACATGATGCATATAAATATGAAAAAAAAAAGGCTATATTAATAAGATTTTTGAGCTCCTATTTTATTTTTCCCCACACATGTGCTATAAGTAAACCTAACTGGTCAGGTTTGTGAATCTACTGAGCTGAGATTATACGTCAAAAGCCAGCTGGAGGATTTGGGGCTGCACATGGATGCAGGCCATGCCTGCTGTAAGTCACCTGGGATCACAGAGAACCTCTTCTGAGGCTTGAGGTCTTTAGCATGTGGATTACTTTCCACTGCAGAAAAATTTCAGGTCATCAGGCTTATTTCAGTTGCACTTAAAACTAGGATTTCAACACAGATTTAAAAGTAATCCAAGAGTAATCCACTGAGCTCCTTGGTGAGCCATCTCTATCTGTTCTATTATTTGAATTTTGCCATTTTTGGACCGAGACTACATTAACATTTTCCTTTTTACTTTCATTGTTTATTTTTCTACTACACTGCTAATTTATTTATTTATTTACCTGCTTATTTTGTTTATTTATTTATTTAAATGCAAATGCTTTGAAGCTTCCTCTGAAATTATTTGAGTATATATTCGTGGAATGCTTTAACATCATCTGCTACTTACTTCTATAACACACATTTTAGACAATGTTGTGATTTGTTTGAACATTAAGATCATTTGTGGATGGAAGCCAGCATACTGCTTTCACATCATAGATCTGCACTCGATAGGCTAACATTTGATCTGGAACATTTAGGATTAAGTATGTTTTCTAAATGTTTTGAGAGCATTTATCAGCAGAAGCTGTTCTGCAGCATTCACGTTTTTCAGGTAACTGATCTCAATGCATAGTCTCTGAACAGCAGGACTTTGAAGACTTCATCCAGGAGGTGACTTGATTAGTTAATCTTGCTTTTTTCTTTTGTTTCTTTTCACCTTCTCAATTTTATTACACTTTAAAATTAAAAACAAAAACAAAACCAAAAACATCAACAACCCTCTGTCAACAAGAAATTTGTTTGTAATTTTTCCTTTGTTTGCATTGAGATTTATGTATTTGCATACAGTTGCCATTTCTTCTTGCATCAAAATCAATTCTACTTTAGTGTCACTACAGTCTAAGTAAGGGATATCCTACCACAATTTCAACACAATAAAGACTGATTGAAGTGTCAATGATTTCATATGTGTTTCGTATTACAAAGTTAAACATGCTCTATTCCATTTAAGCAAAACAATCCTAAGAAATAGAGATCACAGGATAAAGGGCAATAGTCAAAGATGTGAGGTCTTTAGTGAAGCTTACTGCAGTAGGAAAAAGAACCTGATTATACAGCTGTGCTTCTCTTTCATGTATTTATTTTTTAAATTGAAGTGAATGATGTCCCAGTCCAAAGAAATTTCTTTAGAACATTGCATTGTCTTCCTCATGTGTTCCTGCAATTGGTCAGGAGACTTGATTTATAGAGGACAGAGAGGAACCCACACACATAAAGAGAGAAGGATGCTCTAGGAAATTTATAAGAACCCACATTACCTGAAGTCCATTAGCTTTCACTTTTTAAATAATTAAGCAGCACACTCTTATCTCAAGAAGTAAAAATTGAGCTTTTGCAAAGGGCAGCCTCTTTTACTTAAGAAAATACGATGCTTCTGCTTTCAAAAAACAGAATGCGGTTTGAAATGTGCAGCAGAAATTCTAGAGAACACATAGAAATCAATCAAATTTCATTACAAATGCATATTAAAATCTAGAACATTTAATTATACAGACATTCACTATTTATGCAAGTCAACATAAAGTGATAGCTCTGCAGTTATTTGTGGATCAGCATCACTCATCAGTTGAGCTCACTGGATATTTTACAATACAACAAATTTTCTTTAAAGGGAAAAAATGTTGTTCCTTGAAAGCAAAGTGTTTGCATAAATAGCTCATTTTCTGTGAGCTGTTGAGCACTTTGAAAGTCAATTATCTTAGGGTTGTGCCCAATCACACTGATTCAACCAAAGGTTTGAGAATCTGTGCTTTTTGGCTTTGCAGAAGGAAGTCTGGAAACCTAGAAAACTTCAGTCATGGCTCAGATTTCCAGGTCACTTAACCTTGTTATTTTATGTTGCAAGCTTTCCAAACTGTTCTTTAATCTTTCAGGATGGCTGAGGTAACACCACAAGTAATTTAATTTTCATTCCACAAATAAGAACAAACCCTTTGCTATCTCAGAACTTCCTACAGGATTGGGAATTCCAAATTCAGAGTTGTTCTAATCACAGTAATTTAGTTTCTGATGTTTTTCCTGGAAATGCTTGAAATATCCTTAGTTGTGCTGCTTAGTCTGAAAATCCAGACCAAAACCACAAGGTTTTAGGTTCTTCTTGGTGTCCTTTACAATGCTTCTATTTGCATTTTTAATTATCCAGTAAGGAGGTGGAAATGGAAGGATGTGATTAAGATGCCTGTAGTGTTTCAAAAGTATTAGTAAGTCGTGACTAATCAAAATCACTAATGCATGGACTGATATTTATTTGCATAAATTATTTTCAAATACATATTACACTAGTGGAATATGAGATAAATATTGCCAGAAATTGGCAGGAAATTTCCTCCCTGGGAACTAGGATGGAGGATAGCTCTAGGAGCTACAAACACTGACCTTTATGCTCATTCTGAGCATTTAGAGACATAAGGAGGCACAGCTTCAGGCAGGTACTTTAAAGTCCTAAATGCCCAACACTGAACAGTCAGATACTTTATGGGTTTATTTCCCTTTCTCAAGCAAGAATGACTGCACAAAAGTGTACAAACCTAAATGGGCAATAATTCCCTCTGTTACTGCTAGCAAGATGTTGATGAAAAAATGTATACAGCAAACATTGGTCGTGATCAGTTGGAATCAATCCTACAGGTCTCAAACATCAATTCTATTGGGTGTTCTTGAGTGATAACTCCTCTCTAAAAATACATCTCAATACCAGAATAATTAAAATATTTTGGTTAACAGGGAAAGACAAGTTTGATCATCAGAGGTCAACATTTCACAGATCAGATGTCAAGGATTCTGAATCTCAGTTTTGTAATGGACTTGGTCTCAGTGATTCACTGAAAGAATTCTGCAGTTTCACTGAATTCCGTGGGATTGCTCACATGCCTAAAATTAAGCATGTACTGCAAATGAGCAGGAACAAGGTTTCTCTACCTTTCACTCAAAATAGACACCCAGTGAGATTTGCAAATGTGCACAAGCAGGGTTCAGTGATCATTTTTATAAACCTGTCTTTTCTCATTGAATTCTGATGGAAAAAAAAAAAATGCAAGGAATATCTGAACATTTGTGCAACATTGTAAGGTATCATTACTACACCTTGTGTTTTCCCTGGAGCACAAATGGAGCAGTGCAAGACTTCCAGCATGGCTAAGCAGCTCTTACCACTTTTAGCAGGGGAGCATTTCATTCTGCAAGCTCTTGCAGGGCTGAAAGAAACAGACCCCATGTCCAATCATGGCCAAAGGTACCACTTTCTAACCTGATACAACTGCAGTTGCACGTTGCATCTAATGTCAAACAAGCACTTTCTTTTAATACACTTCTATTACACTTTCACACTTCAGTGAAAGACAGACATATATGAAACTAAAAAACAATGCAGCTTGTTTTACCTAGACCCCAGAAAAGGACACTTACAAGACAAAGTTAGCTAGATATCTTCACAGATTGTGACCTTTTTGTGGCCTCTGAGGGAAACCAGGATGTAGAAATGCTTTAAAAGGTAATTGTAGGAGGCCTATAAAGAACCAAATACAATATGTAACTTTCTCCCTGTAAATGAGTAGGGCAGAGCCTCTTTAAGTACCATAGCTTTCAGTTTTTGTATCACTGCTAACAAAGATGATGAACAAATTCCGAGCAAAACCTGCAGACTCTTTTTTTTTTTCACACAAAAAATAACCTATAAAAGCTTTTCTACACAATACATCCAAGCACAGCCCTGAAAATCCTCCTCTACAGGAGTATATTGCTAAGAATCAAAACCATGCCAGTTAAAAACCTCTCTTGCAACAGGACAGCAGTACAAGTACCTATGCTTTTAGGCAATAATTACAAGACTTTATTTCTAGTAATAGGGTTATGCAAATACTGATTGATGGTGCAAGCAGATCACTTTTATAACAAGGTACAGAATGCAAATGCTTTGTGGAACACAGTAATTGAATCAATATTCAGTTGGTTATATGCATATTGATATCTTCTTTGCCTGAGTAACCTTAAGACTAAGTACAATAAAGCAATTTATTATCACATCTCCCCTAAATACATTGCCTCATTCACACATATTTTTTGAGACTCAAAACGGAACTGAACGATCCAAAATGTGACTTGAAATAAGAAACAGGTACTCCTGGAGTCTCTAGGAGAGTCTTGAGACCTTAGCAGTGTGGGAAGATATGTATCATGTTTCCCTCCACTGCTCTCCCCTTCATTTCAGTTCCCCTGGGAGCTGGTGGCACCATGAAGCTCCGACATTACCTGAGCAGAGGTGTAAGTTCTGACAGATGCATGGACATATTGCAGGGGGGAAGCAATTTGTATGCAGTTGTATGTACTGACTGCAGTGCTGGGGTTGGAGGTGGTGACTGATTTTCTGCTGAACTTGTTTTCATGAGAAAGCTGTGCATCGACTGAGAGCAGCACAGTTGTACTGCTTTGGAGATCAGAAAGGAAGCTGAGCTTAAGCCCTTGAAGCTGCAAGCATCTGGAGATCAGGCTGAGCTCTGGACCTGGTTCTTGCTTGGCAGGCAGTGGTTTGACTGGGTTCTTTCCCATCCCATCAGATTCCTGTACGAGACAACCCAAAATTCAGAAGCTATTTTGCAGGGTAAGTTCAGCTTGAGGTATGAACTTAGTAGTTCAAGATCCCCCCTGATTTTTGGAGCACTGGTCTTGGGAAAAAAAAAAAATAAAAAGAAGCTATTCCCAGGGCCCTCATTGGGAAAGTAAGAGGATGCTCACTCTAAATTTAGGCTGCAAATCTATTGGGAGTCCCTTAAAATCAAGTTCTTGACATGAAACATAGAAAACTTCTTTATACTCTGCTCTCAGAAGCATTCTCCCCCTAATGCCATCCACTACAGCATTGCTGTTCACAGCAATCAGTATTCTGGGACACAGACTCTTTCCTTTCTTAATGCAAAGCCTTACTTACACTTCTTCCAGTAGGCTGCATGTTAATGAGAACAGTTTGTAACCTTTCACTGTCAGTGAGAAATCCCAGAGTAGCTTTCCCTGATTCCTGGTTGGTGGGATGCACTACACTTGGCACCCTCTAATTGGGGAAAAAAAAAAGCCAGATGATACCTTGTCAAAGCGCAGTTAAAACCAGTTAACTTAAACACAACGGATGCTTCACGTTTCACATGAATTTGGCATTCCTCAGGGATCTTTCTGTGATGGCCTTTAACAAAGATTCAATGTAATCATCAGCTTTGCTGTGCTTCAGAATCTGGAGGTTAAAAAAAACTGAAGTGGCACACGTGTATGCACACAGCACACACAGTTGCACAGGGTAGCAGCTGGATCTGTAGTGGTGGCACACAGCTCAGCATGGTCTTTGAAGAGGTGTGCCCACTGTTCCTTACATCACTGATCACTGAGATGTAACAGGGAGATCAGGGTTCCTCTGAGTTAGTGACAGTAAAAGCATCTCTGAGGGTTTCACGTCTGAGGAGATAAAATGTCCACTAGTGCTCTCTGGCACACCACCTCAGGAATGAGCCAGGAATGGAAACTAAGTATTTTAAGAAGCCTTTTTTGATATAGCCAAAGGAATATACAGTGGATGTGCATGGTGCTATGAATATTTATGCATATTATGAGTACACGTTATTTGCCAAAACTTCATCAGAAAATAGTTAATATTTTCAAAGAGCATTAATGCCATCATTTAGCATACTCCCAGAATTTAACCTGTCCATACATTTTCTTCTGAGAAATGCTGAAGCTTTAGGCTACATGCATGGGAAATGTAACTTGGTACAGACTAGGGAGAAGAATCCTGCATTAGGTTCATCTCCCGTGTCAACTATGTCTGATTGTGTTGTCCAGCTTAAGGCTTGTTACTTGATTTTGAAGCCTTGTGAAACTTAAACCTAGAGCTGCTTTTATAGTTTAAAAGCTGTCATTTCACTTAAAGCACAAATAAATGGTCTTCCTGTCTATGTTAAAGCAAATTACACAGCTCTCTCACAGAAATTTGGAAGTGTCTTCTGGGGTACTGCAGCACAGTGCTTCTTCTGTGAGAGCAATTTGCTCTGCCATTATATTGTCTGCAGGTATGCAGCTGTATTGTTTTACTGTGTTGATCTTGGAAGGCGCTGGAAAGCTCATAAACTGGAAAGCAATTGGTTTCTAGCTGGAGCTTTACTTCTTCCTAGCCCACTGTGCTCTCCAAGGGAATCTCAGCGGGATTTTGTTAAAGAGGAAAAGGAAGATGCAGTTGTGTTCAGAGCTGGGGCAGATGCAATATTAATTCAAATCAAGGCTTACATCCTGCTCTGTTTCTTACTCATTTCTTCTATCAGCTCATATAGATCATGAATGCACCTCATCCTGTGTCTGTGTCATCTGCCCACAACTCCCACCACCCGGTTCCACATTTCTCTCACCACAGGGAGCCTGAGCATTTTCTGCGTCCGCAGAGATACTTCAAAGGCAAACGCAGGCAAACTCTTGAAACATGGATGATGAACAAATGCCAGACAGAAAAAACACTTCCTGCAGAGGGGCAAAGAATCATATAACTGGTGCTAACTCACAGATCCAACAGCCCAGACACTTTCACTTAGACGTACCACAGGCAGCAATGCCCTCCTCAGTCTATATCCAAGGCTCCCCAGTAAGATTCATAAATGGGAAAAAGCACGGGAGGCAAAGGCCACAGGCTGCAAGAGAGGTGAGGGGAAAAAGCCTCGTTCCAAGAAACAGTGAAGAGCTGCTCTGCAAATGGAGCTGGCATGTGTGTGAGCTGCTCGTAGCTTGCAAATAGTGATGGAAGTGAAAAGTGTAGAGTTCATGGGGAATTTCTATTGAGCCCCATGCAGTTACAGAGGCATTCCTCCTTAAATTTAAGCAAGTTAATTACAATAATATATGTGCTACTTCAGCATGATGCCTGATGATCACACTGTGGAGAAAGGGAAGAAAAGCTTGCTTGAGAGAAAATGTCATTATCTCCCCAAAGCAAATACAACTCTGGAACGCAGTGTATACTTTTTCAGAGATTTTACAATTGTCAGTCACATAGTGCAGGGATCTGATCCACAATACAGTACACAATCAGCTCTTCAGCATCTTGCCCTGTTGCTAAATACAAAGCCAGGAAATAAGTAGGCAGGTCACTTCCCGCCTCATTAACACAGTTGGGAGGGGGTAGGTTTGAAAAATAAGGTTGTAGAAACAGCCATGAAAGCTTGTTGGAAGCCAAGCAATACCCAAGATCCAGCCATGATTCCCTTCCTTTCTTTCTTTTTGTCTCTTCCAATGGCTTATTTTCAGCTGTTCCTAAATGCTGGTGATTTCTGCCTATCCTAACATTTAAGAATCCCAAAGCAGAGAAGCAATTTTCTCATTTACTCAAGCTACAGGAGTTTTTTTGGTTTTGTGGGTTGTTTTTTTTTTTGGTTTGTATTTTTTTAGGGGTGTGTGTTTTGGTTTTTTTTAAACTCCTTTTCTGGAAAAGTAGGAATTATTTCAGTTACCAAAATGAAAAGTAGAAATTGCCTCAGAGTTCCCACCTATTGTGTTATTGTAAAAACTTACCCAGTGTGGAAGTACATAAGCTGAGGGTTCAGGTGGAGCAGCAGGATACACTTGGAGCACTCCCAGTGCTCAGCCAATGCTCTCTTTTTTTTTTTTTTTTCACCATACTGCAAAGAAATTATCATCCTTGAAGCCAAAACTTCTCTTGGGAGTGATGTCCCAGGAGGCATTCTGCAAGGATTTATCATAAAAACACCATCCTTCGGATCAAATGTAGTATGACTAAATGTGTTTATATTAGGGTGGGTTTTTTTTTTCTTTGCTTCTTGCTAATGTATTA
>JAOEGS010020245.1:0-11052 GCA_025447755.1 Corythornis vintsioides
AGATCCCCCCCTTCCCCACCCCTTTTCCCCCCCCCGCCGCTCTCCCGGTCAAGGGGCCGGGGGGGCCCCCATCGCCCGGGGCCACGGGGGCGGGCAGGGGGGGGGGGGGAGGGGGGGGGGGGGCCTCAGGGCATGGCGGGGGGTGCTGCAGGTCGGGCTCGGGGTGCCTTGTGCGGTGGTGGGGTCCGGAGGCAGGTTAAGCAAGTGTTAGGAGGGAAAGGGGGGGTGGAGGGGTGAACTGGGGGTTTGAAACCATGGGAGCGGGGGGCTGAGAGGGGCCCAGGTGTGGGAGATGAGCTCTGCAGGCAGGACAGGGCACGGAGAAGGGCTGTTGAGGAGCGTGGTGCAAGGAGGGGACAGCGGTTGCTCAGAGGGTTTCGGAGTGGCCGTGGCTGGGCCGCCCCCTTGCCCAGTGCAGCTTCTCCAAATGAAGCAGAGCAATGGCTGGTTAGGTCTGGAAGGGGGTCAGCGACTGCGGAGGGCTTTGCAACGCACGGGGATGTCGAGACGGTCTGTCCCGGCTGTGAGCTGCTGCCAGCTTTCTTTTGGGGGCTCAGCAGCGTTCGGGTGCCGCGGCGGGTTGATTGCAACAGCGGTGGCTCGGTTGTCTGGGAGCAGAAGGTCACGTCTGGAGTTGATGCAGGGATGCAGGCTCTCCTCTCCCTGCGTCTACCGCCAGCCCGAGCGAACAGGGGCAGCCAAAAATGTGCAACATATGCGTGATGGGAACAAGCTGCAAATGCAGCGGGGAGGCTTTTTTTGTGTGTCTGTGCAGACCAGGGGGTGCTTTCCATGCAGGGGGGGCTGGTGTGGGAAGAAGTGTAGGAAGCAGTGTAGATCTGGAAAAAAAAAAAGGGTTTTCCTAGTGTGGCTCGTCTGTTGTTATTGGGGAGACTCGAGCTGTAGTGGGGTCTTGAGCTCTGTGCGAGTACTGAGGTTTATGGGTTAGTTATTTGAGGGTTGTAGATCCAGTGGGTGGTGTGTGGGGAGAAGGAGAGCTGGTGGTCCTCAGGATGGAGACCTGCTCCTTCACAGCCACCGGGGAAGGGAGTTCTGTGGGTTTTAGGATTCGTGCTCGGTGCCTCTTCTTTGTGATGCTGCCCGACGAGTGTGGTTCGGGCTGCATCAACCCGTTCGGAAGCGGCTGTCGTAGCTCTGTGGGAGATGTTGGAGATTTCAGCCGTGATGTTGCGATTCCTGGCTGAGGAGATTGCAGGGGTTTGCCGGGTGGAGAGCTGTGCAATAGTGGCTGGGAGGTTGGGAGGGGAGGAAGACTTGAGAGGCAGCGTAAACAGAAATCCCTTGTCATCCATCCCCCAAGCTTCCCAGTAGCCCTGGCAGGAGCTGCAGTGGAGATCTCTCCTTGGCTCGTTCCTGCCTCTCCACCTCTAGTCCTGCTGGTGGACTCTGCTTTTGTGAAACACTTCATATTTCTATTTTAGTTTGCATTTGGTGGCTTATTTACGTTACACGGGTGTCATTCTTTGCCTGTATTTTTTCATTGGAGATTATTTCCATCACATGGGGTCGTCTTGTGTGGGTTTTTTATTTTGAGAAGGGTTTTTTTTTTTCATATACAGATAAAATTAAAAATGCTGAAAGTTCATGTTAAAAATAGACACTTGTGCTTAAAGTGAAGGACACGCATGTAATTTTTATTTTTTCTTTTAGCATTAAAAAAACTTCTTTTTGTGCAATGTGATTACAGGGTGCTTGTTGCTGGGGGATTGTTTTTGGTGTTAAAATTGAGGAGGCTAGGGGTTTTTTTTGCCTGGCTAGCAAAGAAGAGGGAGATCTGTGTCTTCCTCTCTGAATTTTTCATCTCTTCTCCCCCATTACAGTAACTGTTTGGCATTTCTGTCCTCATGAATGCATAATATCCTCAGATATGCTGGTGATCATTTTTTTTTTTCAGGCCAATACATGGATTCCCTGTGATCACTAGAGGGCTTAAATGCCAAGACTTCTTGTTTTGTAAAAACAAGAACAAAACAACCCCAAAGGTTCCCTTCCAAGCCATTCCTGAGACCTGTGCCAAGGGTGCTATCTGCTGCTTAGCAAGTAGGTTCCCAAATTAGGAAAATTTCAGCTTCACTATCCTGAGGTTTGAAGGAAAATTACACCAATGCTAAAAACGTAAGGCCAACCTTCTGAAGCCTTTCATGGGGGGCTCTTTTGATCTGCTGCACAATCAAAAACCAACTTGATGTGAAGACTTTAAATGATAGCAACTGTAGGACATTTAATAAAGGGCAAAATTGTGTCACTTGCATTGAAGTGCTAAATGTATACAGCAGAATTTAATAATTTTCCTTTGTGTCCTGCTTCTTTCTTTTTTTTTTTTGATAGGCAAAAAGCTTTCATTGCACATAAACAGCCTCCCAGGTTTTGGAATAAAATGACACTTTTGTTAATGGTTGGTCATAAGGATGAGGTTCTTGCCATGTGTAAGTCTTCTGGGGTGACAGGACATCCTGAAAGCAGCCATTGGGACTATTGCATAGGATGAAGCTGCCCTCTTCAGTGGGGGTTCAAATTTTCCACTGAAATGTGCAACATCAAAATAGCTGAAGGGCATGATTTTAAAACATTTTTTTGTTTGCTTGTTGAAATTTGACTTAAAACTCTACAGAAAATCTATGTGGTCTGTGGTTTTTTTTTTGTAGGTGAAAGTTACACAAGAGCTAAAAAATATTCAGGTTGAGCAGATGACAAAACTTCAGGCCAAGCATCAGGCAGAATGTGAGCTACTTGAAGATATGAGGTAAGGTTACAGAAAATGCTACCAAAATTCCTTTAAGATCCAGTTTTTGGAAGAGCATTTGAGTTACAAAACTTCAGGAACTGACGATGGAATTTCCTCTTTGGATTTCCTGCTTTTAGGCTGTTAAAGTTTTGACACAGCTGGAAATTATAACTGGAGCTAACACAATGCAAACCATTTTTTCTTCTCTTCAAATGGGGGAAATGTTTAAAAAAAAAAAAGAAAAAGAGTCATAAACAACGTTCAAAAAGCATTGGTCTTTTCAGCAGCATTTCTCTGGATAATGGACTGGGACTTTGATTTACTGGTTGTGAGAGGCTGCTAAAATTATACAAATATTTAAAAACCACTGATGATTTGTGTCTTGCTAGGCAGAACTTTGAGCAACACTTTAAAATCGATTGTACTTTTCACCAGAAACTTGTATTTCTAAATCAAAACTCCACACAGGGTAAGATCCACAGGGGAGATGTACATGACATCAGTGTGGGGGGTTGTGTTGTCTTAATGTTACCAAAGGTGATTGCTTCTCTGGAAGTTAAAAACTGCCTGCTAACAAAATACAGTGGTAGTGGATATCTGGCACTATGCAGAGGGTTCATCATTCCACTTGGAGAGCATCAGTTTCTAGGATGGTTCTTCTGTAAAATGCTCATCAGCAAGGCCACTGCTGTCCTGCCCTGTTTGCTAGTGTGTAGTCCACCCATTAATTATTTAAATGAGTTTTCTGGCTCTATATTTCTATATAAAATGCAAATGTGGCAACTTTGACAGATGATGTACTGTTTGGCTCACCCCCACAGTGTCCTCTCCATAAATCAGAATGTCAAGGCTTGAGCCTCCTCTCCCCTCTTTTTCTTCTGTGGGTGTTGAAACACTGGTTTGTTTTTTTTTTATGGGAAGATCACAGCTTTCATTTCCTTAGATTAAAGCTAGTTGGCTGTGCAGTGTTTAACTAGCAAAACCTAAGTAATAAGTAACAGACTGATCCAAGATTTTTTTCCCTGTAGATAAAAGC
The DNA here is from genome assembly GCA_025447755.1 of Corythornis vintsioides. Classification (NCBI taxonomy): domain Eukaryota; kingdom Metazoa; phylum Chordata; class Aves; order Coraciiformes; family Alcedinidae; genus Corythornis; species Corythornis vintsioides. Next base: position 3,783 of record JAOEGS010020245.1, read on the forward strand.
TTATTTTTAGAACATCTAGACCAGGTACTGCTGCTCTAGTCCAGGCTTTGTTACAGTTCCCTATTTTTCATGAGCTTATAATCACTTCAGTCTGTATTCTGCTGAAAGATGTCATATGCATTATTAGCCTGCAGCTACAAACCCAGGAAAACCTGTGAAAAAGGCCAGCTTAAAATATTTTTATTTAATGTAATTTAATTTCCGCAGTTAATTTACCTTGTAACTTTTTGTTCTGGATTGAGAGAGCAGGTTAATATATTTAATTCACTGCTGTTGTCACTGAATGTGCCTGGTCTGTCCTGTGTTCCTGTTGCAAGCAGTGTGTGTTTGCAGAACCACTGTGTGGATTTACAGATTAAACATTCTCTGAACGTGGAATGATGGGATGGGATGTGACAGCTCCGTCGTGTCAAGGATTTGTTCAAATAGCAGATAACAGAGCAAGAGAATTTTGACTTGAAAACACTGGCTGAAACACCCCTCCCCCCAGTCTTCGTTTGTCATGCAGAAACCTTTTAACTGCATCTAGCAGGGAAGGAGGAACTGGGCTTTGAAAGCTTGGTAGCCTCGATGCTGTGGTGGTGGCCAGTGTGTGTGACAAGTTGGGTGTCAGCCTCCTCATGCCATTACTGCTGTGTTTCTGGCTGCATTCAGGACAGGCAGCCACAGTGCTGGAGTGTTCCAGAAAGCAGTGCTCACTGCAACCACACACAGCATCTTTTTTTTTGTCTGGGAATGATTTTCATAGAAAGCACCCTGCTGTTGGCCCAAAGTATTAAATTGAAACTGGATGCTGGTTGTTGATCAGGGCTTGAGAGAGCTCTGGTCTTTTGGTGGCACTGCAAATGAACAACTGGGTGCTCTTGGTTTGTGCTGCTCTGAGTTCAACAAACTCAGCTCCTGCAGTGGCCACAAGGAACTCTTGAGTATGTGGTTTGAGAGTGATGAAGAATGCATGTTTTAAAACATTACTACAAATAATGACTGTGTGTGTTAGCATGTAAATGAAGCATTCACATCACACATGCAGTATTTCAAAACCATAGTATTTGTATAGGATTTAAAACTTTGAATTCCATTATTTTTATTTAATATGATTTCAATTCAGTTTTGTGCCTACCTAAAAAAAGAAAGAAAAGATCAGAAAGTTCTCTTTGGAGTTCCAGCAGAATACATCTATTGTGTGGTACATTAGCAGATGAGTTTTGGCAGCTTACCAGATCATAAGCATGCTTGCCATTCCAATAGCTTTGATATCTTTATGCAAAACTGAGCTCTGCTTTAAACATTTGTAATTTGAAGGCTTAAACTCCATCATTTGGAGAGGATGAAGACTCCACTGCTGTTGATTCCAGACAGGATTCCTCTTGGTCAGGGTTGAGGCATAGAGAGGTGCAACAACCTCTTCTCCAACTCCTCTGCAGGTACTTGCAGATCAGCTTGAGGGCCTGCCCTTGAGCAAAACCACTGTTTTATTTCAACCTAAAGCATGTCTCTGTGAGTGCTAATACAGTGTTTTGTGTGCAAGGGTGTGGATTTAGGGCCTGGAGGCTGTGAAGGAAAGGCAACATATTTTGCTTGTGGAAAGTGTATCTAGGACTGAAGAAAAAAAACCCTACATGCTGGTAGTTCAGTGGAAAGTTTTCCTGGGAGTTGGATGATTTTTGACACAGTGTAAAATGGTAATATCTGTTAAAAAAAATTCAGCTCTCCACTGCAGTCTACCAAACTGTCTGTTCTCTGTGGGAGTTAGTGGCAGTAAAGCTGAAGTCTCTTTTTACGACTTGACAAGGCTACAATAAAATAATGTGTTCTGAAATGTGTTAACAAATAGGTTTAATAATGCATTTCTGTGTTGATAATCTCTGCTTGGCTCTCCACGTTGCATTTCTTCTCATACTGGGTGACTGGGGAGTTTGGGGAACGAGTGGTTCAGGATGCTTTTAGGATCATTGGCTCAGTTTTAGGCATGACATGTGTTTATCATCTGTAGTTCACTAGAGCTGCCATATCCTTTCATGTGGTAGATCTGTGCTGGCATTACTATAAAAAGATTGTCTTTCTGCAACTGTGATGGAGAAAGAGTTGGTTTTTTTTTTCCTCCCAAAAGGTAAATGAGTCTTTGTTACTGGGAACCAGAAATCCTTCAGAGGTTCTTCTGTGGCTTCTTCTTATCCACACCTGGCTGCTTTTAGGCTGCAAGTTAATTAATTTATTTATTTTTTCTTTTCCCCATAGGCCAACTGGCTTGTGAAAGGCTGAATTTATCAGAGCTGTTGGCAATTGGAATGTATTTTTTAATGATTGCCTTGTTTGATTGGTGGTAGTAAAGAAGTCCCATGTAGTAGTGTGAAATTGCCCTTACTTTGCCAGGACACAGGTCTGTTTTCCTTCTGTGCATGTCCACGTGTCTGCAGAACTGCAAAGGACACAGGATGATCCACATTCTGTTTGCTCTTTCTGGACTATGTTTCTGTGCTATAGACTTGATGAAGTCATTAGGTGATAGTTGTTTTACCTTGAAGGTTATCTCCAGGCCTGCATTTCAAAAGAACTTTCTAAGCCTTTACAACTTTTGCTAACAAATTCTAAACCGACTTAAAACTTCACTTTCAAGCTTTGCCAGTGCAAGGGAGCTTGTGGCTACATGACTCTCTTAATCTGCTCTAAAGTCCAGACTGCTGCTGAAGGGCCAGTTCCACTTGCCAACTCTTTCTGCTGTCTCACCTGAAATTAAACTTTCCCCAGCTCTTCTCCCCAAGAAGGAGAATTTCTGGATAACTGCATTCCCTGATCCAGCTTGTTGCATGGCTGCACAAGTGCCACTGAGAGCATGAGAGGCAGGAGGACTGAGGAAGGAGAGGGAGAGACAAGACTCTGAAGTAGGTTCTTGTGGGATTGAAGTTGCTATGTAGCCACAGCCTGGAGAAGGTCCAGCTGCTGCTTTGTGAGTGACAGAGCTGGAAGGGCCACCTTGTTTAAACTTAAGCTAATTTTTGCTGTCTGGATCTGTTCATCCTGTGGTGCTTCACTATTTTAAGTTGGTTGACTCTTCAGTGTGTTGAAAATGGATGTAAAGATTGCAGGGAGCAGATTGAGATGGATGTAAAGATTGAGATGGAGCAGCATGACAGTCCTTCCATTTGTTGGGACCCAGATTTAGTTTCCAATCACTTTCAACTAAATCAAGTAAAAGGAATTGTCAAAATCATAGGCTCAGGATCTTCAAGTGTCCCTGAGACTTCATCTCTCCCTCAGTCCTTTCTTCATCCAATTCTGAGCTTGTGAATTTTAATTAGTTCTTGATCATCACCTCTGTTTCTGAGATGCTTGTTCCTTTAATGCTCAGCAGCACCTGCTAGGTTTAAGCTAAGTGTTTACCTGCTAAGCAGGGAGAGCTTTTAGTAGGTTTCCTTCCCAGTACAGCCCTTTCTGGTCACAGGTGCTGTTGTCCCATCAGCTGGGCTGTTGCTTGCTCCTGCTCTGCTGAGACCCAGCTGCTTGTGGAGTGTGTGGGTGAGGGCAGAAGAAACTTGCTGGAGCTGTGTGTTAGGTGCCCAGAGCCCTTGGATGTCTCTAACTTGGTGTCTTGTTCCTGTCATAACAAGCCTGAGTCAACAGCACAGAAAACCTAACAAAAAACAAACAGAAGTAAGTAAAAATATGAATGAATGCTAAAAATATGAATGAAGCTACCTGTAGGTAGCTGCTTGCTGCTAGTTTTGACATGTTTCATGTATTGAGTTCTGCTCCTCTGACTAAAGCTGGTGTAACCTTTTGCTGTGGATATACTTTGTACTCTCTGGTGGAGTTGGACTGTGCTTCTGTCATCTTGTTGCTGGAGTTGGTAGGTCCCTGATAAGGTTTATGGCAGCTGAGACTCACTTCAGGTCCAAACTTCAATACAGCAAATCTAACACATCAGCTGCAACACAGATCACCTAAGAGATACTGTGCTGAGTCCTCTTGCAGTGTGGACAGTGCTGCAGAAGGAGCAGCAACTGTAAACCTGCAAGAGAATGTGTGTTTCTGTGTGTGGATGCAGCCATTTCTTAGGAGGCCAGCAGAAATAGTGAAAAACGAGGAGAAATCTTTGCTTTTCCTGTGCTGAGGGAGAGTGGTGCTGAGGAGTTCACCTTCTGCCAGTTCTTTCTGCTCTCCAGCTGCAGGGAATGCAATTTGGATGTTCTGATCCCTGGATCAGTCTCCAGAATGCCTTTGCCTCTGGCTAGTGGGTGTCTGATGAGGCATCATTTTGTCAATTCCTCTCTTTCAGGAGGAGGTCAGCTTTTTTTCCTTCGGAGTGCTGTGAAATTTGTCCTTCATTGCCACCTTCCCTTTGTCCTTCAAGGTCGTTCAGGCAGATGTGATTGCTCGCCTCTGGTGCTCACAGCTTTATTTAAGTAGAAGCAGAGTGATTTTCTGTGCTTGCAGGCTCTGAAATCCACAGCCTGCCAAAGTGGGAAGGCAGGAGAAATAGAAAAACCTCATTTAAACTGCACAATGTAGGGTGGTTTTTAGTCTTGGTTTGACTCACACTTTAAAAGGCTTTCCATGTAAAAATGTTTCTGTTTGGTTGGTTGGTTGTTTGTTTGTTTGCTGGTTTGGTTTTAGTGTGTGTGGGTTGTTTTGTTTGTTCTTAAGTTTGCCATTTTCTTAGGAGCTGATGCATTTCTTTCCTCCTGGGTTGGTCTTTTTTTTACTACTAGTGAGTACTGTGATATTTTTCCAAAGCTCAGTTAATTAGTTGAGGGGACACAGCCTAATTCTTTGATACAACACTAAATATGCAGAAATTTCTGACATGTTGAGAAGTTGGTGGTGTTAATTCTGCATAATATTCCATATCCAGATTCTACAGAATCTGTGGTCTGGGCACGTTACCTGTAATTAGGCAGTCCTTTAATGAGATGCTCACATTCTTGCTGGAATTAAAATCTGGTGATGTTTTGACTGGAACTGTTTGAGGGAAGCTTGGAATGTACTTAAAAAGCCCCAAACCTGTTGCCTTACTGGGTGTGGAAGTCCCAAGATTTGAGTAAAAAAAAAATAAATTGATATATATATATATATTCAGTATAAACATAGCCACAGTGTAATGATTCAGGCCTGTCTTGGCACAGTGAAATTGAGAAATGGACCACACTCTTTCATTACTTTTTATATCCCTGACATATAAAAAGTAACAGATCTCCTGTTTCAATAGTTCTAAGTTTTTGGTTAGCTGATGGTTTGCTTTTTGATTTATTTATTTTCTCAGCAGAAGTAATACTGTAAAAAAAAAAATAATACCTCACATCAGATTTTTGTTGTTGGTTGTTTGTTTTGGGGTTTTTGTTTTTCTCCATTTTAAAGTTTGCATTTGAATGAGCATTTGTGTATTAAGGTCATTCTAATCCATGCCCTGGAAATCTAATTTTTAAGGACTTGGGTTTCCTTGGAAGCTTTGAGGAGGATTCAGGCTTGTTGAGCACTGTGCCTTTAGTGTGCAGTTGTCTGGGAAGGCAGTGAGAAGATGCTTCTGGTGCTGAGCACAACCCAGGCTTTCTTTGCCAGAAGCTGCATTTGCACCTTGGACTCTGTTCCCCCATTTTAAGAATGAATTCTTCAGCTTGCAGAAAGTTGTGTGGGTTGGGTTTCTGGTTTGTGTTGTGTTTTGGTTTGGTTGGGTTTTTTTTCCCCTGAATTTTATCCGAGTATGGCCTTTCCTGGAAGGATCATTTTTCACTACAGTGTTAGCTGGCACAGCTCTGGAAACCCAGCAGTTGTGATGCAGTCCTGTAAAGCTGCTTTTGTCACAGAGGAATTGGAGATGCTCAGGACAGGACACAAAAGTCAGGATAAGCTACACTGGAAAGAGGAAAAGCATCCTTATCATTCCAGGCACAATTAGTGTGGCCTGCCTTCATTTCCTATGGTGTGCTGCTGTGTTTGATGCATCTGGTTTGGTGGGGAAAGGCTTTTAGTGCAGCTTTTGCATCCTTTGCCAAGAGTGTTTTACCACCTTCTGTAGCCAGTCCTTGGGCCTGTTTAGCAAAACCCACACAAAGGCTGTTGTAACCAGAAGCTGCTGTGGAGGGAGAGTGAGACTGTTGGTGGTCACTCCACCCTTTCCACCTGCTCCATGGCTGGAAATGATGGAATCCAAGATGTAATTTTTTTCCCTCTCCTCACTGCCACAGAATCCCAGCATGGTAGAGGTTGGAAGGGACCTCTGGAGATCACACAGAATCATCCACAGGAGGGTGCCCAGGATCACATCCAGGCAGGTTTGGAATCTCTCCAGAGGAGATTGCACAGCTTCTCTGAGCAGCCTGTTTCAGGGTCGTGTCATCTTCAAAGCAAAGCAGTTTTTCCTCATGTGCCAACGTTGTCTTTCCTCTGGAGGTTCTTTTAGCCATTCCCAGGGGATGTGCATCAGGTAGTGAAGCCCATTTTGTGTTAGTCTGGCTCCTGGTCCATTCTATCATGGCTGGCAGGCACAAGTTCTTGTCTCTTGCCTTGGTGAGAAGGGTGTGGTCTCTGGCAGGAGCTGCTATTACACCACAACTGCCTTCACTGAAGTGTTTTGGAACGTATGTCAAGCTGGCTCAGAACACATTCAGTTTTTGTCATGCTGAAAATCCCCTCTAGCACAGTGTGAGCCCTGAGTGTTGGCAGTGCCAGTGTTTGTGCCAGGGAGCTGGAGTTAATCAGGAAGTGAGATCATGTCCATGGGCCCCAGGGCAGTGTCACAGGTTGGTGTTTCTGAAAAACACTGGTAATCAAACAAGATGCTGCTCTTCACAGAAGCTGGCTGAATCTGACAGTTGCTGCTTCTGAAGTGGTTTTTATGTCTTTACTGAAAGTTGTGTCAGGGACCTGCATGGTTTTGGTGTCTCATAAAAGCTACTTGAACCTGCTATGAAAGGCTGCTGAAAATCTCTTAAGAAATGTCTAGAATTTATGTTCTAGACCTGTTTGTCCAGTCTCCTGATGGTGCACAGAATCACAGAGTGTCAGGGGTTGGAAGGGACCTAAGAAGATCATCTAGTCCAGCCCCCCTGCCTGAGCAGGATCCCCTAGACCAAGTCACCCAGGAACAGATCCAGGCGGGTCTGGAATGTCTTCAGAGAAGGAGACTCCACAACCTCCCTGAGCAGCCCCTTCCAGGCTCTGGCACCCTCACTGAGAAAAAGTTTTTCCTTGTGTTTACCCTAAACCTCCTGTGCTCCAACTTGCACCCATTGCCTCTCGTCCTGTCACTGGATGACACTGAGCAGAGTCTGGC
>JAOEGS010020245.1:11152-30137 GCA_025447755.1 Corythornis vintsioides
AGAAGTCCAGATAGATCACATCAACAGGTCATCCTTTGTCCATGGATGTAGTCACCTTATCATAGAAAGCCACTAGAGTCGTCAGGCAGGACCTGCCCTTGTTGAAGCCCTGTTGGCTGTCCTTCATCAGCCCATTGCCTTCTATTTGACCTGTGAGACCCTCTAGGAGAACCTGCTCCATGATCTTCTCAGGCACAGAGGTGAGGTTGACAGGGTGATAGTTTTCAGGGTCCTCTTTTCTATCCTTTTTAAAAATGGGTGTAACATGTCTCTTCTTCCAGTCCCCAGGGACTTCACCTGACTGCCAAGATTTTTCAAATATCATGGCAAGTGGCTAAAATGGCTTCTACCTCTTAGAAAAAATGGACACAATTTCAGTATTTTTGAAAGGAAACCTTTTTTTTCAACTTTGCAAATGGGGGAAGAGACATAAGCTAAGATGGGCCATGGCTGCCAGGGCACTCCTCTGAGATGGAGATAGGTACATTCATGGGTCAGGCTTGGCTTTAGGCAGGAACAGGTGCTTAATGTCCACATCGAAACCTCTAATCCAGACCTTGGACTGCTTTTGGGCAACTCTGGTTCTTATTCCAGGATGGATCTGAATTTTTTTTCCCCACTAAAAATGGCCATGTAAATAACCTTTTTTTTTTTTATAAATTACCCCATTTGGATAGGATATATTTCCTTGGAGATTTTCCAGACAGCTGTAGCACTAACACTGCTGGGTAGTCTGTAGGCCTTTCTGCTTGGCTGGAAACACCAGTCCTGTGGAAATCAATGGCAGTTGTTATTCAGTTGAAGTCCAACAGCCTGGGACCCTCTGCAGACAAGAGAGCTTGTTCCATGCCAAACCCACGGACGGGATTGCAACCTCACTATCACACACAGCCCAGACACACCTCACGCTCCTCACTCGCAGGCAATCCTTCTTGGCCAAACAAGTTACATGGGTGTTTATTTTCCACTATCTTTTCCATTTTCTGGCACTGACTATGCTGGAGAGATAACCTGTGAACAAGCATGGCTCATTTCCCTGCCAAACTGCAGCAGCTCCCTGAAGCTGGTGGTGGAGCTCCGTGCAGAGGTGAGCAGCTCCAAATTGTGCAACAGCAGCAGAGGTGTGACCCAGAGGACTCAATCCAGGGCTGTGACCAAGGGGTCGTACTCCTGGGGTTGCTGACTCCCCCTGCCATTATTGGTGCTTTGCTCCAGGGTGAATGTAGCAGAAACAAGGGTCACCTTAGGGTGTGCAGAGACCCCTGTGTCAAGTATTGGGTGATCTGGTAGGGGCACGGACATCTTTCACAGTATTGTGTTTCCTATAGCCCTGGCCAACCCAGCCTCAAGCACTTCCAATGATGGGACATCCACAGTATCTCTGCACAACCTGTGCTAGTTTCTCACCAGTTCCTGCAGACCCGAGAGGAATGCAGATTCCACTGGAGGGGTTCATCTGTGCAAAGAGAGGTACCTGAAAAACGCAGGTGCCAACATCTGGTTTACCCATCCCAGAATCTCTATAGTCTCAGTGGAGAAAATTGCTACTTTTAGGGAGTGCTTGTCCTCCTTCAAAAAAGTTGTGATAAAAGCAGCTAAGGCAATGGCATCGCACAAGAGGGAGCTTCTCACTGTCAGCTACGAAGAATCATCCTGCTGGGATGTGATTTTTCTGCATCTCACTGCACCTCACAAGAATAAACCATCCCCTGCCCCTCCCTATTCTGGCACACAGAGCTAAAATCGCTGCTTGCACCACTCAGTTTTTACCTCCACATTCTGTAGCTGAATGAACTGACTCATTTAAATCACTTTGAGACAGGAAAGGTGTTTTAAAAGCACAAAAGGGCCATTAATATCAGATGTCAAGCCATAACAAAGAACAACTGTGTTGCTGGTGCTTTCTTGATTAGTCAGGGCATGCCAGGTTGCATTATCTTGTTTGGAACTGTGACAGAAATGTGATACCAGCTCTTCTGTGGAAAAGTAACTTTTATTTTGTTGAAGCCATATGTTTCCAAGGATAGAGTAAAGCTCAGAAGCCATAAATCATGCCCAGATAAGAATAATCTCAAACAATAGTCAGTTTGTAGCAGGATGTTGCTTGTTCTGTGATAATTGCTCAGCATTCAAGGCAGATTTCCCATCACCTGCTCAGACATGCAGCACAGAAGAAAAATGCCTCATGCCAGTTGAGGTTCTTAGCATTTAAAATATGAGCATGTTAAGACAATTTTCATAATACTGTTCCACATCTGCCCAAATCCTACCATACTGCAGCCCTTTAGATTTCAAGGACTGTCCACTTGTGGTCAGAAGATCACAGAATGTAAGGGATTGGAAGGGACCTAGAAGATCATCCAGTCCAACCCCTCTGCCAGAGCAGGATCACCTAGACCAAGTCACCCAGGAACAGATCCAGACAGGTCTTGAATGTCTCCAAAGAAGGAGACTCCACAACCAGAGCTCCAGAGCTCTGTCACCCTCACTGTGAAAAATTTTTCCTTGAGTTGACCCTAAACCTCTTGTGCTCCAGCTTACTCCCGTTGCCTCATGGTCTGTCATTGGATGACATTGATAAGAGTCTGACTTCATCCTCCCTACACTCACCTTTAACATATTGATAGACATTGATGAGGTCCCCCCTCAGTCTCTTCTTCTCCAGGCTAAAGAGCCCCAGCTCTCTCAGCCTCTCCTCATAAGGGAGATGCTCCACTCCCTTCAGCATCTTGGTGGCCCTGTGCTGGACTCTCTCCAGTGGCTCTTTGCCCCTCTTGAACTGCATTATGTGTTACTTCCTTTTGATATTTCAGTTTCTGGATTCAGGTCAAGCCTGGCTTTGGAATCAGCAGAGAATGACCATCAGGAGACCTTGAGAACCTTTCAGTGCTAGTGAGTGCAAGCTTGTCCTGACAAATAAGGGAGACATTATCAGATCATACCTCACGTAATTACTCTTTGTAGGGGAGGCAAAGGTAGAGATTTGTTTATTTTTTAGTAGTTAGTGATTTAATTTTCAGGCTGGGGCCAGTGTAGCGTGGTTATCTAGGCTGCAGAGAACTTAGTACCACGTTGCTTTGCTTGCCATCCCCAGCAGCTCAGCGAGGTCAGTTTCTAGTGAACTTTTAACCTGGCTGTTATCTTGTACTGCACTTGGTAATGTCAGTTTTCTGATGAATATGCATCAGATTTTTAATGGTTTTTTTTTTTGTTTTAGTAAAGCCAGTGAGCTTGTTTAATCTTATTTGCTTCCTGCAGTATCAAAGTGCACAAAAAAAAAAAGGGCTTCAGCATTCACAGTTTTAAAAAGGGGCTGTAAAAAAAGGGCAAGATCTAATCAAAGTTATTCCAGTCAATTATTTGGAGTAAAAAAAACCCCTGGTTTACAATGGCTTAAAGTAGTGCTTTTCTGTTGGTGCTGTTGTTTTGTTTTATAGCAGGTTTTAAAATTTTAATCCCACGTTTTCAAAATGCTGAGTAGCAACACATCCCATCAGAGGCTTATTTCAGAAACAAACCCAATATTTCGACTCGTGGAAAGAGGCTCAAAGTAACTAAACCCAAAAATCTATTGAAATGTAAGTTTGGGGGGGGGGGGGATTCTTTCCCCCCTCTGTGCTATTGTAGCTTCGCTCCTGAGGCTTTTTCAAGTTCTTAATGATGGGAGATGCTCCTCGGAGCAGCCTTTGGAGGGATGTGAAGTGCTGCTTTCTTTGTGGCTGTGAGAATGCGCTGAGGTCCCATCTCCAGCGGCTGCGGGGCGGGGGGGGTGGTTCACACCCAGGCGGATCCTCCTGCGCTTTCCCCGCCACTCATCCTTTTAATGAGGAGACAAAACGCGTCGGTGTCTGATTTTCTGCGAGCAGCTCAGCCGTGCAGAAGGCTTTCCAAGATTTATGGTGGTAAAGCCACTAAGGATAGCGATTTCTAGCTCGTGTGCCAGATGCAAGACACTGCTAGGCAAGAAGATTTTGGCACTTGCAACGTGGGTTGTTTTTTGTTTTTTTTTTTTTGGCTCTGCTTTTTCTGTGTTGGAGGGGAGGGGAAAAAAAAAGGAGGAGGCAGAAAAAACCTGAACAAGCCACAGTTTTTCTTCAGGGTATGATACTCTAAGGTGATCCCAGATCAAAAGTGCTTTTTGACTGTAAAAATAAGTGGATTTGTATATTTTGTAAGATGGTCCTGGTAATGTTTGGAAAGGTGGGAAATTTGAGAAATTGCTTAAAATTATTTTCTAAGGGTATAAAAGGTGGGAGCACTTTGGTTTTAATTTGGAGTTTGAGAATTACTATTCTTTTTTTTTTTTTTTCTTTTTAATATAATAAATTGACCCAAATGTTTTTCAGAATTTCATCAGCAGAGTAACATAGTTTTATCTCTTGACAGAGTTGGGAATTTCTAGCTGGCAATGGTACCATATGTCAGCCTGCTGAACCTCTGTTTATGTTTGATCTAAAAATCAATATCTATCTATCCTGGCACCAGGCAGGGGCAGAGAAGAGAGGCTAGAATGATCTGTGATTACAGAAGGTAATTCAGGAAAGCATTAATAGGCAGCATTACAGAAATTACTTGATTTCTAGCAGCTCCTTTCACAGGATCACAGGATTATTGAGGCTGGAAAAGATCTCTGAGATCAACAAGTGCAGCCTGTGACCTGTCACCACCACACTGGCTGGACAATGGCACTGAGAGCCACATCCAGGGGTGGCAGCTCCACCACTTCCCTGGGCAGACCCTTCCAATGTCTGATCACCCTCTCCATGAGGAATTGCTTCCTCATCTCCAACCTAAACCTCCCCTGGTGCAGCTTCAGGCCATGCCCTCTCATTCTGCCACTGGTTGCCTGGGAGAAGAGCCAGACCCCCACCTGAGTGCTGCTGGTCACACTATTCCTGATCCAAGCCAGGATTCCACCTGAGAGACACTCACTCCCCTCATCCAGGTTGTCAATAAAGATGTTGAATAGAACTGGGCCCTGGACTGATCCCTCTTGGTGTCTCCCCTGCCTGCTTTTAGCTTCTTAGCTCTAAATGTACTTTGCTCACTTCCAGCTGAGTTGTCACTAGTGAAAAAGGGCATAGATGGCAGTGGCTTCAGGTGTTAGTTTAATGTGGTGGTGTTTATGCAGCTTTCTCTCATGCTGATTGCTTTTGTGCAATTGTTTCTAATTATCCTTATATGATCCAAGCTGCCTAAACAAGAGGACAAGTAAACAGAGCTGCCTAGTGACATCCAGTTAGAAATAATTCTCATTCCTCCCTTCTTCTCAATGCTGTTAGTCAGTGTAGTCGTGTGAGAGACATGACATTCAGGTAAAATACATTTTCTGTACAAGGTCTGCTACAGTGTTCAGATGTTTGGGTAGTTGGGGGTAACCAAACCATTTCTGGGAATGCAGGTGTTACTTTCAGGATTCACTTCTATCTGAATTACAAGAAGGAGAAGTGAAAATAAAAGTGAGGAGTAGCAGAAGGGTCTTTTTTTTTTTTTTAACATGAGTCATAAGAAAGCCCAGACACTTTGAATTGTAATTAATTTATTTCACCAGCTCCTGTGGTATTGGTGTAAGGGGATAAACTTCAGAGAATTCACTCTGCTGGCAACATCAGAATACATAGGTGCTCTTTAAAAATAGATGTGCCTCCAGGGTATCTCCCCTGGGGTGTCTAAACCAGCAAGAATTGGACTCTGCCACAGCATTCTTCTGTGCTGCAGCTATTTTGGGTTAATGGTTGGACTCTGTCTGAAAGGCCTTTCCCAACCAAAATGATTCTATTGCCTGGACAGAACCAGCTCTTCTACTTGGGTGAGGAAATAAAATCTCTGCTGCTCCTGTTTGATGTTCCACCCCTCTGCTTGTGTGCAGTGCTGGTCTGGGATTTGCCATATGGGGAGTTTGTCCTTCCTGACACTGGGTTGGAGGAGAGAGTTTGGTGACTGAAGTGATCTCCACCCCCTGTAATGAAAGCAGTTGGGGTGACTTTGGTTTCTTGTGTGTTTGTATCTGGAAAGATAAGCAGAATAAGAGCTCTGGTGAGACCTTACTGTGGCTTTTTGATACTTAAATGGGACCTGTAAGAAAGATGGGGACAGTCTTTTTAGCAGAGCCTGTTGTGACAGGACAGAGAGTGATGGTTTGAAACTACAAGATGGGTTAAAGGTTCAGACTTGATGGAAGGAAGAAATTTAGTTGGTTTTTTTTCTTGTGAAGTTGTATGACCATCCTAGACAACAAGGAATCACAGAGGTGGGACCATCTTGTTTAGGCTCAGTGGTAAAACAGACTGGAGTATTTCTGTATTTTCAGGGAAAATACTATAAAAATCTACTTTTGGTGTTTTGTTTAGTTTTTTTGGTTTCTTTTTCCTTGCCCCTCTTCAGTGCTCTGGAGATGACAAGAATGTTTCATGGGAGCATGTGTCTGGAGCAGCAGCAGTGTTGAGATACAGCAAGGGAATGTGGTGTGTGAATGTGGGCTGTGAAAGCTGAATGTTGTGCATTTCAGTACCTCCTAATAATAGAGCATTTAATTCTCTTTACTGAAACTCTCCTTAGGTGGGTTAAAAAACTTTTGATACTGGATAATTTTTTTTTTCCTCTGTATAAAAGCAGCCAAGAAATCTGCTAGAGGTGATCTCTTTGAAACTTTGATAATCCAGACAGGAAAGAAAATGACAGTAGTGGAGTGTTTTTTTTGGTTGGTTGTTTGTTGTTTTCCTTTTTAGGGGGGGAAGGTTTATTTCTCTTTTTATCAAGTGTGCTTAAGCAGGATAGAGGAAGATGGGTGAATTTCTGAGCAGAAAGATTCAAGCCTCATGATTTGATTTCCTCTCCAATTCTTTGAGCAATTTCATATTTTCCTTACAGATAAAAGAACACTCAGATTTCTGTGTAGCAAATATATTAAGTTTTTGGGGGATACTGAAGAATTTTGTACAGCTAATATCTTTGGCTCTGGTAGTGGGATTTACAGCTGCTCCTTGTATTCTGGGTTTTCCACCCAGTAGTAGAAAAGAGATGAAAGAAAAGTAATTTCTGTGGTTTCTTTGAGCAGTTGCAGTGACACTGGTTTGTGTCTCCTCCTCAGCTCTTCTTTCTGTGGATCAAACCTCAGTGCAGAGCTCAGAAGTGTAATGGTCTGGGAGGTGCTGAAGGCTTTTGAGTCACTGCTTTTCTGTCTAGCAAGACTTGGGAAGTGCACTGGTTCTCTTGGGGTATCTGATGTATTTTTTTTCCCTCTGTCCAAAGTGCAGAAGCTCTTACTACAACTCATCTACCTAAAACTCCTGATCTAAGACAATGTGTGCAGAGCTTAAGTGATGTGCACTGTGTTCAAATAAGTTGGAAAAAACCCCAAACCAACTAACAAAACACCCCAGAAGTAACAAAAAATGTCTGGATTTCTATTAATCTGTGCAAAAGCAGATTTGGGGGAGTTACTATGAGCCAGTCAGTTGTGTAGAAAGCAGACAAACATCCACTCTTATTTCAAAGCATTTGCAGCTTAGGCTTTTCTGCTGAAGAGGTGACCATCATCTTTGTTATTACAGGAGTCTTCTGGTTGTACATCTGCATCATTTTCATGCCAGTATCCAAAGACTGGTTTGATGCTCCAGTCTGTTTGTTGCTGGGGGGGAAGTGACCTGAGTAACACCAGGGGAATTAAATCATCTGCTTCTGTTGCTTCTGTAGCAGCTACTGAGCATGAGGTATTAAGAAATAAAATTCTACATAAAGAATTGGAGCATTATCTGGTGTGTTGCTGAAGCCTGATAAAAATGTCCTTTAATTCTTTCTGCTCCTGTTTGTTTTCTTCTGGCAAGAAGTTACTCATCTGAACTAATGTGTGAGCATGAGTGAAGGTATTTTTCTTTTGCTTGAAGTCCAGGATGGTGATGTTGTTATTCCTGATTTCCTGGGGTGACTTGGACTCCTGACCACTCGTGTCCTGTGTCCTGCAGCCAAGGTTTACCATTCCTACAGTCTGCTGTGCCAGAGGAATGTGACTGTCCACAGTGGGCTTTGTTCTGGACTTTGGGGCAAGTCTTTTAAACACCCCGGGCCTAGACTATGGAGTTTTGATCTTCTCCCAAAAATTCATTTAACTTGGCAGGGGAGCTTTGATCTTCTGTCCAGCTTGCTGGAGCTGATGAATCCTGAGACCTTCACGTGGAGATGCACTGCAGTGCTGCTGCCCAGAGAACACCCAGGACTAGACCCTTTCACTCAGAGATGTTATGGTCAATCTAGACACAGACAAACACTTCTCTAAGCAAATGGATCTCCCTCATGTAGAAGTTTAACTGTTGAAATTTAAACTTTTTTTTTTCTACATTGAGCACCTTAGTTCAATATTATGTTAGATGAGGGCTGGGCCTAGTTTTGCTGGCAAAGCTGACGAGGTGTGAAAATGTGTTTTGCCTTCTCTTCACCCAGCAGTGCTGGTGAACTGCCAGAGCACAGGCAAACTGTATGAGCAACTGTGTTCTGGCTTTCCTCTGGCTTTTCTTTCAGGCAAAATAGCCTAACTGCATCATCCTCCTGCTCCCCAGAAGTGATGTTTTCATAGAATCATTCTGGTTGGAAAAGACCTTTCAGATCGTTGAGTCCAACCAGTAACCCAGCACTGCCAGGGCACCACTAACCCATGGCCCTCAGCACCACAGCTCCATGGCTTGGAAACCCCTCCAGGGATGGGGACTCCACCACTGCCCTGGGCAGCCTGGCACAGGACTTCACAACCCTTGTGGGGTAGAAAGTTTTCCTAATATCCAACCTAAACCTCCCCTGGTGAAACTTGGGACCGTTTCTTCTTGTCCTATTGCCTGTTCCTTGGGAGAAGAAACTGACCACCACCTGGCTTCAGCCTCCTGTCAGGGAGTTCTGTAGAGTGAGAAGGTGTCCCCTGAGCCTCCTTTTCTCCAGGCTCAACAACCCCAGCTCCCTCAGCTGCTCCTCACAACACTTGTGCTCTAGACCCTTCCCCAGCTTCATTGCCTTCCTTGTAGTGAGGGCCCAGTTCATATATGAATTTCCAATATAGTCATATTAAAAACTGATTCTGAATTGCCAGTTAAGCACCAGAGCTGCATTTGCCCTTGGAAATGATTATCCTCTGTTGAGCTTCCTGGTCCTTGGTGTTTGTAGCAGGGATGCTACTGAAAGTAGTGAGCAAGATAAAGCAAAGCTAGTGGGAACAAGAAAAGGCTCCTACTCTTTTTAATATCTTTTCCCAGGAGGCTGGTTGGCAATAGAATTAATCTTCTGCTTTTTTTTTGAACAAAAGGATGGGGTGGGATTCTGGCTTCTCTTCTTTGGATAGGGACTGATCAAAGAAAAAATGGAGGTGACTGGTTGTACTCAGAAGAACCTGCCCAGGTGAAATGGCTAGAAATAAGGAATGCCACCATTCCAGGAAAGGAGATGAGCTGAACTGGAAGAGAAACCATTAAGGATAGGTAGTGCAAGTGGCATTCTGAAGAAAATGCAAGCACCTTGTGAAAGTATTTGAGTGGTGAATGTGCTGCAAGTCTGCCCATTGTATGGGTAGTAGAGGGGAACTGTAGTTCCAGCTTATTTTCTTGCTCTAAAGCTTTCTAAAGAATACTCTGAGATACACCTACAGTTCTGTTTTAGAAATTGGGCCATGTATTTTCAGTGAACTATTCAATTTTAGTGACTTAAAAAATAACAGTACATGTACTGTGTACTTCAGACTTTTTTTAAGGGGAAAAAAAAAAAAAAAGATGGTGGTTATTATGACTTGTCAAAGGCATTAAAAGACAGAATTTGCCTTGTGTCAGTGTTAAGGAGAATGAAACCTTGTGAAAGGCATCATTTACAAATGAAGTGCCTGCATTAAAAATATAAGTAAGGAAAGGAGAAAAGTCTTTGTAGTGAACCTGGGTGGCACTGTCAAGACTCCTGAGATGTGACAGATGTGGAAGGTAAAACTCTCTGAAATTGTTGTTGCCTCCTCCAAAACATTTTGCAGCTCGAGGATGGAATAAACTGTGTGAGTGATGGAATGTGTCTGGGCTTCTTCAGAGAGCTGTTAAACAAATGGGTGTCAAAGAAACTCCACATATTCCTATTTTTGTCATCTCCTAGTAGATTCTGAATTATGTTAGTGATTTTTTATTTTTTTTTCCTGCATAGGAAATGTCTGGAATATGATGGTTTGGGCAAGCTGTAGAAATAGCACCTTTGTATTTGCCTGAATCGTATCTCTTCTTACTGTTTGCTTGGTTTCCCATTTTAAAACAAAAACTAATTAGTGATCATCTTAAATCCACTTAAGCTCTAAACCCAATCTTCATATTTGTTGTAAGTGCTAATGCTTTTCCTTTGAAAAGGATGAATGCAGTGGTCACGCTCCTCAGCAGCTTTCTGCTTGCTCTTTTTTATTCTACCGAAGGGGAAATCTCTGTTGTTTTAGCATTGTTTTCTTGTCTGGCTCTCACGTTTCTCTCATCCCAAGCTGAACTGCTAATACTTCTCTGAGATAAATTGCTGAAAACATTGACTATGAGCGTGCAAGAATTCTCTCAGCATAGAGACAGAATTGAAATGTAATGTTTGTTTGTTTGGCTCTGTTGCTGGTGGCAACTCCTCCTAATCCCAAACTGCACCCTAATGTGATTTATGGGGAGTGCATTGCTCTGGAAATGGCTGCTGTGCTCATTGCTGGAGGGTCACTGTTCAGGCAGGAGGTAAAGCTGTTTGGTGGGAAGGGCCATTTATTGTAGGTTGTATGGATTAGAGCATTTGCAGGGATTAATAAAATCTCACTTCACAAGCATAGTTGAAACTGCAACTAGGGATAAAATTGCTTCATCATTTTTGGATAAATTTATGAATGGGGAGCTTTGATTCATTGCAAGCTTGTGCTGATAAAAATCCCAAATTTGTCCTGCTTAAACTCCAGTTGACTTGTGGATTACTTATCACACTGTGTATTTTGCATATACATGAATAATTTTGGTTGAAATCAGGTCACTGACATTTATAAAGCTCGTGTTAGAAATGTTACCAAGATGTATGTGATGCATGTTCTAAAGAGCACCTAAACTTGCACCTACTGGCCTATGTCAGTTGTGACTTGACCTCTAAAAGGTCCTGGAAAAAAATGGGGAGTTGATAACAGAGTGTAGGGGAAATTGTAGATGTTTCAGAACATCAGTTAAACTCTTTTGAGTAAGCAGTTTACTCTCTGAAATACAAATGTGCTTTTTAGAGAGGGATGTTTTTTCAACAGCAGGAAATCATTCCTGTGTGAAAACTTCTGAAGTCAAGACATTTCAAAGTTTGACTCTCTGGATTTTTTTTTTCAGTCCAAATTAGAATGAACATCTCCTGATGCTGGTGTAGACCTGTAGCTGTGGCTAGAAACATCTCCATGCCACTGCTGGGGCTTGGTGATTACTCAGCAGAGACAAATCATTGCTAGCTCTGCCTCTCATCTAGATTTTCTTATTCCTCTGGATGAAAGAAGTATTTTCTTTCCATCTTAGAGAGTTGCTTGAGGGGAGGGCAAGAGGATGAGCTAAATAGTGACAACTGGGTGTGAGAACTGTATGAAACAATTGTAGATGAGTGTGTGCAACTTTGAGCCCTTGATTGATCAGATCTTTATTACATAGTTTGCTATATGTTGATTGAAGTTACAAACATTGAAATATTTTCTTCTTGAATGAATATATCTGTTCACATTCAAGAGATTTGTTTTCCTTTGTTTAGCTGCTCTTTGTTGAGAAGAAGATGGTGTTTAAAGAATAAACATACCAAAGGAAAATCGTGGCAAAGCTGCCTGAGATGATTTGCTTCAGTGTCAGGAAGAGTGCCCATCTAATTGCAGAACTGCAACGTTGAACTGGATGCAGTTGTTGAGCTACTGTAAATCCTCTGTGTAGCAGAATAGTAGTAGAAAGCTGTAGTAAGACTCCTCAGGGTGGTAAATTGTTCTGTAGTAGCAGAACCAGCAAGGGGGGTTGGGCTGGAGAGGGGATGGGGCAGATGCTGTGACTGTCATTAGCTCGGGGAGGGTGTCCTCTGCTCACCTCTGAGATCAGGGAGCCCTCCTCTTGGTTCCCAAGCAGGAAACATCTCTGGCTGCTTGTAGTGGGTCACAGCTTGGTGTGGGTGAAAGTTGAGCTGTGGGTCACCTTCTGAGGGTGGGTTTGAGTTTGTTCTGCTGGCTTGTTGTGTTTTTACAGCTGATGGAACTTGCCCTGCCCAGCAGTGATGGTATTAACATGCTCTCGTTAAAAGGCTTGGCCTGGAGGCCACAGTCACACTGTGTTGAGATGTTTGTGGTGTAAGAACTGTACATTTTCCATACTCGTGGGAGGAAGGCTGGTCTTCCTAACTTGCTGTTGGGAGTCCTGTCCAGACCAGGGGCAGATTGGGCTTCCCTGACCACAAATTGACTTCAGGACCTGGAGACACCCTGTCATGAGAGCAGAATTCTGCTTGTTCATGCACTTGGTGGGCAGAATCTCCTGGGAAGCAGCCAGGAAGAGGAAATATGCCTGGATTGATAGTGGTTTTTTTTTTTTCCTCTGGAAGACTTCCAGAATATTAAGGAGCAAACTGTGTGGGAAGACCAGGAGTTTTCAGCAGAAGCATCTCAAAGGCTGAGCAAGGAGCTAAAGAACAACATTCAAGTGAAAATGGTGGGCAGTAATGGGGAGCATTAAAGCTTTGCTTGGCTGCTGAAGGGCAGTATCAGTTGTATCCACAGCTGATCAGGGATGTGCAGAGTGAAAGAAGGGGTGCTGTGAGATTTTCAGAGGCAGCAGGGTGACAGCCTAGGGATGGGCTGTAGGAGAAACACTGCAGGGCTCAGCATGTTTAATTTTATTCCCCTCAGACTTTGCACGTGAAATCTTTACTTGGACTTATGTGCTTAACATATTATTTGGAAGGAAGAGTCAAGATAAAGCTCTGATAAGATTTTTGTTGAATATCTCTAAGACCTGGGGGGAAAATGGCACATCTGTATCTCAGTGCAGAAGGGCCTGGATGATCCTGTGAGACAGCAAGTTTAGCTGGAGAGCAGATGAAGAAAACCAACCCCAAATCTAAGAAGAACTGTGCTACTAAATGCTCAAAAAAGTAACTTCATCTGGGGTTTGTTGAATAGGTGGCACAAAGATTTCAGCAGTCAAGACAATAGTAGTAGTGCTGATGCTATTCAGACCTCTCATGGAGTAGGAAGTGGGGACTGCAGTCTTTTGCTGCTTGACAAAAATGCTGGTGAGTTGCTTATTCTCTATCAAATAAATCAGGAAGCAAAAGTGTGCATGTAAAACAGTCCCCTTTGTAGGAGTTCTCTTCCATTCAGACAGATAAAATCACTGAACAAGAGAGAGTTTGGTATTTTTAAAAGCAAACATAAAGAGTCTCATTTGTTGTAACATAGAATTACATGCTATATTACATTACAGCATGGTGATTTTTTTATTGGAGTGGCTGAAGTGGAGAGCAGGGTCTCAAATGAAACAGGAGTGAGTTTCCACTTGCTTCCAACATCTTAGTTTCTTCAGCTGCTTTTGTGTGAGAGCAACACCATGGGGTCTGGTCTCACACAGGCACTGTGGGTTTGACTGAAGTGTGGGGATGTTTACATTGGACCCAGGTTGAGGTTTAGGTTGGACATGAGGAACAATTTCTTCCCAGCAAGGGCTGTCCCAGGCTGCCCAGGGCAGTGGTGGAGTCCCCATCCCTGGAGGGGTTTCCAAGCCATGGAGCTGTGGTGCTGAGGGCCATGGTGCCCTGGCAGTGCTGGGTTCATGGTTGGAATTGATCTTAAAGGTCTTTTCCTACCTAAATGATTCTCTGAAAGTGACTGGAGGCAGTGCCCTCCCTGGTGAGATTCCTTTGGTTGCCAGGGAATTTCAGATGTTGTGAGAGTAGAAAAGAGTTGCAATAAAAGAATTTTTTTACCTGTTCCTATTACAGTGGAACTTCACATTGCCTGTGGGTGCTGGAAGGGGAACTTCATGCCTTACTTTGCCCAAAGAGCCTTTGAACTGCTTCCTTGTGTGGATCTTTCTACCCCTGCCCTTTCCCAGGCTGATTCAGGGAGGAAATGTCCCATTAACCTGCTTGGATGAGAACTTTTCCACTAACTAGTAGAGAACAATTAAACCAGATTTATCCTTTCCCCAAGTCAATGAACGTTGCTGCTTTCCAAACCACTTGCTTTGTTTTCCATGGTGTATTTATATCTTTCTGTCATTGCAGAAATTACAGTTGTGTTAGATTTAACAGAATGTTGTTTCTGAAAAGACTTTCTTTGTGACTGTAGAACAGCAGCAATAGTGAGTGGACATGTTGGCCCAAACCTAGTTTGAAAAATCACAGTGTCTGTCTTGATAAAAGCAGTGCTGTAGAATTAATTTTCTATCCATTTTCCTAGGTGAATAATCTGATGTGCAAGTGAAATATCATCAGTGGTGGTCAGTGATCAGTGTAGGCAGGGTGGGCAAGGCAGTCTCCTGCCAGGAAACATGCCATGGCTAGAAAAGATAAAAAAGATAATTTTTTTTTTCCTTTTTGATCTTATTTTCTTGTAAGTTACAAATAAAAGGAGCACCCTAAAACTGAAGAAAAATTGGTTATCAACCATTGCTGGTTGGATTTTCTTTAATATTCTTTTATGGGGAGCTGTTTCCCAGCAGGCCAGCCCCTCGCCCATACTGGTGCAGGGATTATTATTCCCCAGGTGCAGCAGCCAGCACTTGCCCTTGGTTGATGGTCCATGAGGTTCCTCTCTTCCCAGTTCTCAGCCTGCCTGGGCCTGGGTGAATGGCAGCACAGCTCTGGTGTGTCAGCTACTCCCTCCAGTTTTCTATCATCACTAAAGAAGGGTCATTATCTTCTAATACTCTTTCTTTTTCCTTGCTCATGCCATATATTTGAACTTTTATATAAACCTGGAAAAGCTGAGAGGGCTTTCCAGCTGTCTGTCAGAGACTTGTGTTGAATCTTGAAGCTGGTGGGGATTGTTTTGAGCTGCTACAGGCAGTGAAATGTTTCTGTTACCATTTTCTAGGCAGGGCTGTTGCTTCACCTGGAGGCAATCCCATTTTCTCTATGCAGACTTTTGCTTGGGAGAGGGAAAGCCAGGCTTTTCTGCAATTATGTGAACCCCCCCAAACTGCAGAAGTCTCTGGATTTGGAGCTGTGGGTGCTCTGTAATGGAAATGGTTTCTGAAGGGTCTGCTCCCCTTGTGGGGATGTTTCCAGTTGGCTCTTTGAAGTGGTGCATTGCTCCCTCTTCCCTTTGAAGAGCCACACGTGTGCTTACCTGGTGGAAAGGAGCTGACAGGGGACCCCTTCTTATGGAGAAGCAGCTTTCTGATTTGAATAGAAAAATTCAAATTTTTGGGTTGTTGCATTGCAACTTCTGAAGTCCGTGTGTGGGTAACTTTGGAACTTGTCAAATCATCCTCCCTTTGGACTCTCTGAATTTCACATGGATCCGTGGAAAACTCCAGCAGTGGAGTGTGTTTGCTGTGAACAGAGAAACACAAAGAGGGGCCTGTCAACAATATCAACAAGCAGGATTGAGAGCCTTGCTGTGATGAATAATTTCTGTCACTGAATTATTGCTCCAGGTCTGTCAGCTTTGTGTCTGCTGGACGTGGAATGGGGATGTTATGAAGCAGCCTGTTGCTGGATGTGTGAGTGCTCCTGAAGGCCCTGGTGTGCAGCTGCCAGCTCTGTTAGCCTGGCATTTATTAGCTCAGCCCCTGGCCTGAGTGAGCTGTAGTGATGATTTCTTTTAGCTGAAGTGCTTTTGAATTCAGTTGTGCCTTTGTGAGTGGCAGTGCTGCCCTTAAATGAAAAAGCAGGTAAAAGCTCTTGTTTGGTTGGTATGATATTGATTCACTGTGCTGCTTTCTGCATCTTCCTGGGCAAAGTGGGATGAGGCACCCAGATAAAAGCAGTGAATTAAACCTCCAAACTAGAACCTCAGCATTCCTACAGAAATCCTGTTTTCCTGCAAGAAGGGAAAATGTTTTGGCCCCCTCCCTCCCCTGGAGTATTTTGGGATTGCTTCCCTTTTGATTTTTCAGTGGCAGCTGGAATTGTGAAGAACGTTTTAATTGGACTATGACCATATCAAATGGAGCTCACAGTCTATTAAACATTAGCTGTTGTACCTTTGAAGTGTTAACATGTTCCTTCTGGTGTGCTGTGCCTTTTGCTCACACCTGGGTGTGCTTCCAGCAAGGTTTCCCTTATGAATGGGAAGACAGAGCAGGAGAATTTGCTGCTTGATATAGCAGTTGGTGCAGCTTGTTTTAGGCTGCTCCTTCAGTGATCACCTTCTGGGCACTGCTGAGCCCAGCAGACAGCTTCTCCTGACAGGGGTGTAC
Organism: Corythornis vintsioides; assembly: GCA_025447755.1. Classification (NCBI taxonomy): domain Eukaryota; kingdom Metazoa; phylum Chordata; class Aves; order Coraciiformes; family Alcedinidae; genus Corythornis; species Corythornis vintsioides. Next base: position 27,544 of record JAOEGS010020245.1, read on the forward strand.
CTGAACCTTTTGTCTTCAAGACTGACCAGGGAGCATTGAGCAACTCATCAACAGATGTTCAGTAAGTGGGGAGATAGCTGGAATCCATCTAACAGGTAGCAGATGGCACAGCAGACACAAGGTGGGCCAAAGACTCTGCTCAAGATGTGGAATTGCCTGAAAGTAAGCAATGGTGTGTTGGGAACATCAAGAGGAGCAGCTGCCCCTGGCACAAGAGAGGTCTTGCCCCAGACAGTTCTGCTGTTCAGGCCTCAGGCTGCAGGGTGTGTGTGGTGCCATCCCTGGAGCTGGGGTCAACAGTGGCCTCCCCCGTGGGAGGTGTGCTCTGAGTTGCCACCAAGGAGCTGTGGAAAGAATAGACTGTGTATCATCAGAGAAAGGTGATGGTCCCTGGAGGCTTCCCTGTGCAGGGAGCAGAAACTTCCACGTACTGAGCTGACCTGGTATCTTGGGAGGTTTGTTGTCTGCTGGGGAGTTAGATCCATGGTATTGCAGAACAACTCCAAGGACTTATTCCACGTGAGGACTCACCCCATGTAGGCACCTAAGGTTCTACCAGAGGTGATGTGAAGAGTGATGGCAGAACTCTGGGGACAAGGTGAAGGGCAGGATGGCCCTGGGTATGTTCTCAGTCCTTCCTGTGGACTCAGCCAGCAGGTCAGCACGTGGCTGTTCTGCTGATGTTGCAGACAGGGCTTTGGATCTAGTAAACATGAAAACAAGGGCTGCTGGGGAGGGATGGAATCCATCTGAGGAGCTGAGGCACAAGCATTGCCAACAGCTAGACCTTCTGAGCAAGGCTGCAAACTAGGTCTGCTGAGGGAGAGTTAGCACAGCCTTTAGCAAAGACCTGGGGTCTAATTGTCTGTGTGAGAGTGTCCTGGAAGGAGCTTTTCCCAGTATGACTGGGATCTGTCACGTGCCTTTACACGAGCTGATGGAGCTGGCAAGCTAACAGAAGGAGTTAGGATGTGTGTGCAGCTGCAGAGCTGTCAGCTTGTTTGAACTACAGAGGTGTGGTGAGATACTTCACTCTTTGTTGTCTTTGGAAGGCCAAGGCAATCAGGGGAGGTTCCTGACTGGCAAAAGGCAAATGCCATTCCCACTTCCAACGATGGCTGAAAGGAGGATCTGGGAAGCAACACACTGGTCAGTTTTACTTTGATTTCTGGGAAGGTCATGGAAGAAGCCATTTCCAAGGCTTCTTGAAGGGGAAGAATTATGGAATCATGGAAATGTTCTGGTTGTACAGGATCTTTAAGATCATCATGTCCAACAGTTAACCCCAGTACTGCCAATCCCTCCACTAAACCATGGCCCCCAGCACCTCATCAACATGTCTTTTAAACCCTTCCAGGGATGGGGACTCCCAGTTCCCTGGAAATCCTTTTCTATTGTTTTACAACCCTTTCAGTGAATACATTTTTCCTGATGTCAAAACCAAACCTCCCCTGGCACAACTCAAGGCCATTTCTTCTTGTTCTATCAGCTGTTACTTGGGAGAAGACTGACCCCCACCTCATTTCAGGGAGCTGTGGAGAGTGAGAAGATCTCCCTGGAGCCTCCTTTTTTTCCAGGCTCAACAACCCCAATTCTCTCAGCTCATAAGGTGATCTCAAGCAGCCAATACAGACTTCCAGAGGGCAGATTGTGCCTCGTGGCCTTCTGGAGAAGCTGGCCAGGTGACAGCAGTGTACATTGTATGGGTTGGCTGTATTGAGGCCTCTGACACAGTCTCCTGCAGTACCTTGAGAGTCCCATCAGGGCTATGGAGACTGAGAAGTGGGTGGAAAATTGGCTGGACTTCCCAACTGTACATGCTGGAGAGCAGTGCAAAGTCCAGCTGGCAGCTGAGGATCCCTGAGGTCAATACTGGGTTGATACTGCTTAATGACTTCAGTAACAACCTGGATGATGGGATGGAGCAGGTTCTCAGCAAGGTGAAGGGCAGCAGAGTGGCAGAGAATGGTTCATAGGCTGGAGGCAGGGTGGTGTTTAGAGAGACCTTGACAGATGGGTGACATGGACTGGCAGGAACCCCGGGGAAGTCAACAGAGGCAAATGCCAAGTCCTGCCCCTGGGACACTCCAACCTTGAGCAACAGGCCAGGCTGGGGCAGCTGGAAATTTCACTGCCTCTCACAGGGAAATATTTCCCTGTCTGTAGTTCACCATGGGGGTTCCCACCCTGGTGTGTTTGCATTGGGATCCATTCCCCTTGCTTGGAAAAAATACAGCCCAGCCCAGCCCTGTAAAAGGCTTCCCAGGTCTGTTTGTCACTTAAGGGAGGTAGGGAATCAATAGTGAATGCTGTATTTTCACTTCCTATGTGCAGGTTTTTCTTTGGTTGTCTTTCAAAGGGAGATTGATGTTTTTGGAGGGGCTGAGACTGTTCATGAAAAGAAAAAAAAAAATGAACAAAGCCAGCTGTGTCATTCTACCTTGAAACTTTTTAGAGAATCATAGAATGGTTTGGGTGGGAAGGGACCCTTCAAGGTCACCTAGTTCAGCCCCTCTTCAGGGAGCAGGGACAGCTGCAACTAGAGCAGGTTGCTCAGAGCCCCAGCCAACCTCACCTGGGATGGTGCCAGGGAT
>JAOEGS010020245.1:43199-54528 GCA_025447755.1 Corythornis vintsioides
ATCCCTAATTACCTGGTAAATGGCTTGAAGGTATCAGATCAGTGACAGGATCAGTATGTAAATTGCTTTATCTTATTTTATCAAGGGAGTTTTTTTTGCTGTCTTTTCACTGTGTTGGACCTGTTGCCATCAAGAGTTTTGTGGGGTTTTTTGAGCTGTTTTTCTGCTTATTGTCTGCCTCCAGTGGGTTCTTTTCTAGGCTGTGCTGTGGTATAAATGGGAGAGGTATCTGCATCAGTCATGCACTTCTGCAGCCTTTTCTAGACCTGGTGTGCATGTGCACTGAACTATTCCACTTATTTAGTGCTATTTGCATGTTTTAATAGATACCTCAAGTAATATTGAGAGTTGAGTTACAGAAAGGCTCACTTCCCATTAGCAGTACTCCAATAATAGCATTTAAATTTCAGTTTTGTGTTGGTATTAGCTATTCTCCTTGATTAATAAGCTTGCTGAAATCAGTGCTTAAGAGGACTCTTCTGCAGGTGAAAGTAGAAATTGGTGAACGTGTGCTCTTCCTGCTGGCTCATAAAAATATGGTTTATGTAGCACATTAACTAGAAGAAAAAAAAAAAGTGGATTTTGGTTTTTTTTTTTTCTGAGCTCCTAATTATATCTCTGCACTCATTATTATTGAATATTTTTAACGTGGTTGTTCCCAGTCTGTGTCACATGCTGGGTGTGCACAGATGATCTTCCCCTGTCATTTCTTGTCATGCTTTGCTCTTGCTGGATATTTAGCTCTGGTGCTTCAGAGTGAAACGTGACTTCAGGCCATCCACGTGGTGTATCCCTGGCTCTGCAAGTAACCTCCAAGAGCTGGAGCTGGGAAACCTGCTGCTTGTTTCCATGCATGCTAATGAGATGCTAGCTGCAGTACCTCAGCAGCAGGCATTGATAATGCAGGGAAGAAGGTAGGAGAGTGTTCTGTGAGCTACTCCATTGGAATTCTGCTGCAAGTAGGAGTTTCTGTCTGGATTTAAAAAGAAAAGACACTAATTGTTTGGGTTTTTTTCCACTATGTTTTCTCTGGAGGTCAAATTAACATTGCCAAAAAGTGTGTGCTCTGGAAAAACAGCTTATCTGTGATCAGAAGAGAGTGGACAGGTCACTTGGTGTTGATGGCCAGGTCTGTTGCAATGAGAAACTTGATTCCAACACTTTATAATATGGAGAAAATCCAAAGTAGTGCAGTTCATATCCACACACTGCTATGGGGAGCTGTGAGTGAAGTGTGAGGGCATCCTGCAGTGCTGTTCACATCACTGACATAAGGAGGGGAGCCTCAAAATAAAGTGAAATGAATGCCAGAGGAAAAAGTGGCCTGAGAGAAAAAGAGCAGCAGCTGGAGGGAGAGGAGGGAAGCAGGTGAAGCAAGAGGAAAGGTGGATCTGAGAAGGTAGTTTGATTACATTTACCTGGGACTTGGAAAAAACACTTTTCCAAGCCATCAGAATATGTGAAATGGCAATATTCCAGTAGCCATTTTTGTTATAAAAACCCATGTGCCTGTGTATACATCATATATAAAACATATATCATAAATATCATGTGCAGTTTATTTTAGATAGCTAAAGAACTGCTTGATTTTTATTTTTTTTTCCCCTTACTGGTCTTCCATTGTTTCAAATCAGAAGATGGAAGCTGTTTCTTTTACCATCTTCCAACAGCAGCCAGGCTGTTTTGCTGAAGGCAGAGTGGCCTTTTGAACAGTTTCTCAGAGTATTGATATTGTGAGGGTTAAAATTGGGTATTTTCCCCCCCACACACTCCACTAAATTGTGCAGTGGCAAGATTCTTTTTTTCTTTTTTCCTTTTATTTTTTCTTTGCCAGGTAGTGCAAGGCTTTGCAAATGTTGACTGGGTATACTGGGTACTGGGAACACTGGAAAGTTCCTAGCTCCCTCATAAGGAGTTAGAGAAGTTAAGTGAATTTCAGCCAACATAATAATGGGCTTTTTGATAGAATGGAAATTTGATCTTTTTGACTATTTCTGGTTTTCATCTTTGTGGGTTTTGTTTGTTTTTAATTAGTATTTTTTAAACAGAATCATTTGGCAATTAAATCGGGGTTTGCTTTATGAATAGAATTCCATTAATTTTGTTTTCCTCAGCCTTGTAAAATGCTTAGAGGTTTCTAGAGGAGGAGCCCCACACCAGTAGTGAGTTGTCAAGCACTTTTGCTGGCATGTGAGGAAGGTGTAGGAGAGCTGGGAAAATGCTGCCATAGCCCTGAAGTGGAGTCAGAGATGCCCCGTGGCCAACCTGCCTGGCAAACACAACCACCCTGCAGGCTGGGGGTGCAGGAGATGTCAGGGTGAACCAGAGCCTCCCATGGGGAGCCAGGAAACAAATCTCAAGGTACCTGCCTTGAAAATCCAACAGGCAGCTTTCTATTTGCTCATTGCCTTTCATCTGAGCAGAATGTCATGGGGTGGGGTGGTTTTTTTCAGCTCCAAGGATGCAGACAGTGAGTGTGGCCTTGAGGAGAGCAGGAAGGGACTGTGAACTTTAAGGGTGGGTCTTCAACTTGGGGACAAACAAGAAGCAGCTGTAGGTTGGCTGCTCAGTAGCCTGTGGTGTTCACCAGTGAACTGCAATTATTTGTTTTTTTCCTTTGAGGTTAAGGTTGGATTTGCTGCTGTGGTCAGTCTCCCTCGAGTGTTTCTGTAACATTGAGGACCTTGTCTTGTTATTGCTTTATGAGTGAACTCAGGGACTTCTGTAATCAAGCAGCCATTTAAATGATACCTGTGAAACTAACTTTTGAGGAGGGGAGATAGTTTTTTTAAAATTTCAGGCATATTTTATCTCTTTGGGAATTAAGAGCTTTGGCTTCTGTATTCCACATCATGTGAGGAAGGCTTTAGTTAGTAAGGAGCACACACACAGAAACTATTTTTTTCCTCAGGCTTATATTTTGAAGAAGCTTGGCTATGGTTCCACAGCTTCCCTGCAGAGAAACTTCTGCTTGTGGTAAATGAGTAGTCTATGGAGACATTTCTGAACTGGGCAGTGAGATGAATAGTTGCTATATCTGGATGTACTTGATAGCAGTTAATTTGGAAGACAGTAAATCACTTTGAAACCCTTCTGTGTGCTTATTGTATTTTCTAATTTTCTGGAGGAAACACTGGGAAAAATCCAGAATGAAAACTTTATCCATAAAGAATCTCAGTGTGTGTCTGCAGGTGTCAGCTTTATCATTGCTGTTCTAAAAGATAGACCCAAAAAAATCCAGGAAAAAAACCAACAACTTCCTGATTTTTCTCCATCTAATCCTTCTCTGGAGATTTTCAGTATCTTTACTGTTTGAGATCTCTTCAGAAAGCCACATCCAACCTGACTCACAGTGACTGTGCAGAGTGATCCCAGAGCTTGAGCTGGTCCCTGTGTGTTACTCAAAATGCTATCTGTAGGTTTGAGGCAGCTTCATTCTGTTTTATCAGTAGCATTGCATAATATTGTCATAATCTTTCAATTTCTTTCTTTTTTAAACCAAATATGAACCCCCCATTCTTGTCTGCCAGCACTGGGCAGTGTTCTCCACCCATGCCAGAGCCCAGAGGGAGACTTTGTGCACAGTCCTTACCCAGCTGCAGTTGTTTCCCAGAGTGACTGGATAAATATGGAACCTCTGGAGAGTTCATTTCTTACCTGGGCAGAGACAGCAGCAACTGAAATCCTTGAATCCAAGGTCTGAACTGGATTTTCTGCCTTTCATGTTGTAGGGATTTCTATAGGTAAAGCAGCAGAGCCATGGAAAGTTTGTGCATCCCTTGGAGTGTCACTTCCTTCAGCCTCCTTGGCACAACTGCTTGGGGCATGGGGAAAAGCTGTAGCCAAGAAACCTCCAGATCCAACTATGCCAGAGCCATTCAGGCCTGTTCCTGCACTCACTGATAGTCCCTGGTGTGTACTTAGGGGCTGGGAGGCTCCTCTGTTTCTCCTGCTCTGGTTGATCCCATCTGTCACAGAAAAGCAGGGCAGGCAGGTTTGTTTGTAAACATGGCTCTGCTGCTTTCTGAAGATTTCTTCTGGCTTCCTTCATAAAAATAGAAACCAGCACGTTTCTGTCAGGGGGAAAAAAAAAATAAATCTCTGCTCTTTTATTCATGTTAGAAATGAGGGAGAACGTGGAGCCTTCACAAGTGCCATGGAATCCCAGTGTGGTGGGGGCTGGAAGGGACCCCTGGAGGCAGCCTGGGCCAGGCTCTGGCACCCTCCCAGGAAAGAATTGTCTCCTCCTGTTGAAATGGGACCTCCTGGGTTCCACTTGGTGCCAGTTGCCCCTTGTGCTGTCACTGGGCAACCCTGAAGAGAGACTGGCCCCATCAGTAGGTGATGCTTTCTGGGAGCTGATGCCAGCTGGGTACATGTCAGCACTGGCACTTGAAGCACAGGACAACCTCTGAGGCTTCTCATTCCCTACCTTCCAGCTCCAGCAGTCCTGCCCGTGGGCTTCTGAAGCACCTCACTGCATCTGTGTTGAACAAAATCCTGAAGAACTATATGAGAAGGAATTTTGTTGGACTTACCCTAGTTTACCAAGCAGCTCAAGTTCTTTTCTGTGACTGTTTTGTCCTCTTTCTTAGTTACTCCTTTGCTGATCTTTGTTGACTCTGTAGAGGGCCTGGTACAAGTGTTAGGCAAATGATTCTTTGGCCACTTGTGTTTTGAAGTCTTGGTTGCTGGTGTCTAATGTTGTTTTAAAATTAAAATTTCATCAGGTATGAAGGCAAGTGCTTCTTGCAAATGTGTTGTGTCTACCATGGGCAATGCATAATAGATTGGCAGTCTCCACATCCTGATGCTTGACTCCATTTGCTGTGACGTGCTGACGGAGGAATCCAGTGGGAAAAATGGTGGAATATGTTCAAGAGTGGTTCTCATGAAAATATTACAGCTTTATTTTTGTAAAAAGCAGAAGCTGGTTGGGCCAAATGTTTATCAAGCAGTGTTTTTTGTCTATGAGGAAGAGCATCTCCATGTACAGTTAGTTCTGATAATCCAGTGTTCATAAAAATGAACATCATCAGGTCAAAAGTTTTCTCTTTTAAGGTGAGAGTTTTGTGTGGGTGTAGATTAGAAAGTCTTTTTCACTCCTTCATGCTGCATGTTCTCCGTGCTGCTAATCTTGTGTTAGAAATGTAAGCAAGTGGCTGCTTTCCAGATATAGAATATTTATTGTTTGCTTTTTCAAAGTCCATTTAGAAATGTAATCTCCACTGCTGATAGTGGGTTTGTACTCCTGCTAATTCTCCCTCCTTCTCCATCCTTCCATCAGGCAGCAGAATTTCCCCTTCCCCAGTTTGAATTTTTCTTTAGGCTTTGTCTCCTTTTTTTTTCTTCTTTCTGTATATTTTTCCTTAAGCTTTGTACACAAATATTTGACACCTTTATTATTCAGTCTGTCTGAATTTTTCCTTGTTGGTTTTGCCCATTTTTTCTCATTTTGGAATAATTATTTTAAGGAACTAGAGAGTATTGTTGAGCATCTTTAGTATTTCCTCTGCTTACACAACTTTATCTGGTTAAAAATCAGTGATCTGTGTAAGGCATCCCCACCATATAGTCCAAGAACTTAATATATTGTCTGTGTGAACAGTTGTCTTGCTGTATGCTTTGATTTTCTGTTTACAAAATAACCTAACAATTTAATAACCTACTCAGGTTTTACTTTCTCGAGGTGTCCTGCCATTATGAACTGCTCCCAAAAGATTGTTCTGGCAGAAAAATTTTGCTAGGAAAAAAAGTTTCTAGTATCTCCTTGGTAAAATAAGTCATCATTGTTCTGTGCCATCATTTAGTTTGTGATATTTCTTCTGGGTAATCTGTGGTTATCTCTAAAAATCTAAAAAAAAAAGTGCACAAGCAACTAAAGGCAAATTCTGCATTAAAAACAAAAGGTCACTGGTAATATTATTTGGGGTGTCACATGCAGATCCATGGTCTTTGCTTCATGCAAAGTATATAATATGAAATGTTAAATGTATGTTTAATAGAATTCTAAAGAGCATCTTCTGTGGTAAAAAGGGAAACATGCACCAGGAGGCTGAACTGTAACTAGTGCAGGATAGTAGCAATCATCTGTATTGATTCAGCTAAGGTACAAAGCTGAGATGAATACCTGTTTCCCAACTAGGATTATGAGAAATATGTATTTATTAACTAGCAATCACTCCAACTAAGTGTCTTTATCCCTTGCCATTTCCCTGAAAGATGCCTGGGATGTGCATCCACGTGTGAGCCACCTGGAGCCTGGGCTGCTCTCTTGGATGGGCTTAAATCTCAGCTCCACAGACTTCCCAGCTCTGAAGAGAGGAGAGGAGAGGCTCCATATCTTGGTCAGTGCCTGAGGTGCAGATCATGCAAATTGATGCCTCCTTTGGGCTGGTTAGCCACGGTGCTGGACAATACCCTGATGGAACTTACTGCTTCCAGAAAGGAGCCACCTGCTTGATCCTACCTTTGTATTATTTTCTCCTGTAGCCAAACACCATTCACACCACCACAATATCAGCAAGAGGTTGAGAAAAATGAAGTGTAAGCCTTAGTAGCTATTCATAGCATTCTTCCCCCCAAAAGCATGGAGAATCAGTGGCTGTGAGCTCTACAAAGCCCTGATCTGCTCCAGTTCATAAATGGTTAGAAACACTATTGTGAATTTAGAATAACTTGTAGAGACAAGTTTGCCAAATCAGGTGTTATAATGGGATTATTGAGACTATTCTGCACTTGTCACAGTTCAGCCTCTTAGTGCACGTTTCCCTTTTTACCCCAAAACAAGACACTCTTTAGAATTCTCCCTATTAAATGTCCATTTAACATTGAATATAATAAACTTTGCATGGAGCAAAGGCTGTGGGTCTGCATGTGACATTGCAGACAATATTATCAGTGACCTTCTCTCTTCATGTAGATTTTTGCTTGTGTACTTTTCTTCTCCAAGAAACACATGGCAGCACTCAGTGGGGGGTGGCAGGGGGGGAAACCAGGTATCTGATTGAGGTCTTGTCTCACTGCCTGTTGTGTTAGATGAAAAATTCAAGTGCCTTCTACTGAAATATTTGTCCATTTCAGTAGAATTTTAAAAGGCAGCCTGTTAAAAATGCTAAGCTATCTGCTACAGTTTTTATGGAATTCTTTAGGTTAAAATAATATTTCTCCAAGAACAGAGGTGGACTGTCAGCTTCTATTTTCAGTGAAAACATCTACTTCCTTCTAAAGGGGTTGCTGAGCTTAGAATTATGCTGTTTCTACACAGAAAGCCCTTCATAAAGAAACTACATTTTGTGCTGGACTGATGCAAGCACATTTCTCTTAGCCTGCTTTTAGCTGTTGTTTTTCTTTCCAATTACTCTGCTCATAAGCATCCACTGCCTGGAATTTTGGTACATTTAAGTGCTCTACTTAGAGATGAAAAACTTTATTCTTTAATGCTGTTCATTTTTGCCCTGTTATTTCAGTTTGCTTGAACCAGGCAGTGTGCATTTCAGTTACCTGTGAGCTGCTTCTGTGGCCATCACAGTTTTCTCTGCAGTAGGTTGTATCTCTGTTTGGTTTTGGGCTTGGTTTTTTTTGGTACTGAATCCCCATTTCATCTTTTTTTCTAACATGTCCAGTCCAGTCATCCCTCCCAATACCTGCTTTTCTCTTCCCTGTGATTGAAGAGGGCAGGTTAGTCACAACTCAGGGCTTTAAAAATAAACAGTGTGGAAACTTTGGGCTTCAGAGATGCCAGCACTGAGTCATGAGTCCATTCCAGCAATACCCACCTAGTCTTTCCACCTCTGGATTCCTTTTGTACGTTTGGCTTTTCCAGTACCTTGTCCTGGGTGGACAGGAGGAAGGCTGCTTTTTATTTCCTAACTTTCCATACCAGTATTTCTGACATCACAGACTCATCTCAGTCAAGCCTGGCTTTGTCTTCCAGCTCCTACAAACACTTTGTACCCGTTTCTTGCAAACAGCCTGAGTGACTTGGGAGGGGGGGGATTGGGAGACACTGAGGCAATAGTTGGGAACATGTGAAAAAATGCCATTAAGACAAGACATGATGTTTGGGGTAAAAGAACTGGCATCCTAGTCATATTTTGGGGGGTTTTTCTGGTGGTTTGTTTTTTTGAGAAAAAGATGATCCCAACCATATTTCCATGGCCATTTGTTTTATCCTAGTCCTCGTGCACTTCCTTCCCTTGATCAAAAGCTGGTTCTTGCATCCAAGGGGATGGATGGTGGGTTTACCCCTGCAGTGTTTCTGGGATACAGTGGTGCAGGAGATGGCTGAAGTGGGAAAGAGAAGGAAAAGTGAGCCAAGAATATGTTGCAGGAAGGTGTGTGGGTCAGGTGTGTTGAGAATGCTCCTGCAAAAAGCCTGGAGAGCAGGTGGTGGTGGGGTGGGCAGCTTATAGGTGAGGAATGAAAGTGGGATCACTGCCATAATGTGTCCCTCTTGCAGTCATGGAATCATGGAATGGTCTGTGTTAGAAGAGACCCCATGGGCAGGGACACCTCCCACTACACCAGGTTGCCCCAAGTCCCATCCAACCTGGTCTTGAACACTTCCAGTGCTGGAGCATCCCCAGCCTCTCTGGGCAGCCTCACCATCCTCCCAGTGAACACTTTCTTCCTGATATCTGAATTTACCCCCTTTCACTCCCAGCTGCCTCTTCCTTTCCTGGGACCTCTGCTGAGTTCTGGAACTCTGTTTCTGCTCTTAATTTGAGAATCAGGATCATTTTAGGTGGAAGAAATTCCTGGAGGTTACCTGCTCCAGCCTTCTGGTTACAGCTGGGCTGACTTTGAAGTTCAGTGAGGCCCTTTTTAATTTGGCAAAATCCTGAAGCCTGGCAATTCCCAAAGCCCTGTGTGACTACTCCAGCACTCAGCAGCCCTCCTGCAAAACTCACCTTCACTCTCCCAGCTGTTTGGTGGCCCAGGGCCTGCCCCAGCCACCTTTTTGGCCCTTTCCCCCCTTCCTTTCCCAGTCCCCCTGCAAAGAGGGACCTTCCTTTCCTCACTTTGTTCTCTTCCCTCCCTTGTTCTCAGCTCTTGGGCTGACACCATTTCCTCAGGGCTGGGAATTGCATCCTGATTTGCAGCCCACTGCTGGAGGTTTCTGGGCAGAGATTTGCAAGCTGGCACTAGGCTTCTGAATGCTCTGAACATGTGGGGGTTGTTTTATCCCCAAAGCTTCTAGGTAAGGAAGTAAATATTTGATAGATGATCGCTGTCTGTTGTCCATCACATCATAAATCAAAAGCCATTTGATTTTTGACTTCCCTTTGTATTCTGTGGCATTGATGTGGCTCAGTTAACTCTGCAGTTGTTCTGGAGCCAGCAAGGTGTAAAAAATCTTCTGTGTGCCAAGGTAACATTGCTGCTCTACCTGATGAGCACGTTCTCTGCTACAATTAAAAGGCCCTGATTTAGGGAAAACTATCAGTCACTGAATTGCCTGAGAGAGGTACCCTGGAGAACGTGATGAAAAAAGAAATGTTTGTTTAAAACACTGATCTGTGGAGAAACAAAGGTATGGAGAGTTTCATTCTTTGGTTCAGCTGGTTCATTCAGCTGATGAATTTTTCTGCAATTCATTCTAGTTCAGCTGGTTTTCCAGTGTCAGGCAGACAAAGGTAATTAATGGGAGTTGTTTTTTCTTTTCAAGAAATGTTTGATGGCACCTTCTGCAGAGCAAGCTGGAGCATTTGGGGACTAAGTATGACTCTGTGTATGTTGCATAGAGATATTTCTGAGAAGTTATTCTTTTCATATTTCTCAGATCCTTTTATCTTCATTTTCTAGAGGATATGGTCTCCATAGGATTGTAGAATGGTTTGGGTTGGAAGGGACCTTAAAAGTGATACAGTTCCAACCCACCTGCCTTTGACAGGGACATCCCTTGCTGGGGGGAAAAATAATTAAAAATTTTAAAAAGGCAAAAAAAAAAAAAAAGACAAACCCTCATTGACCCCCCCAGTGCACTGGAGAAAATACATAGAGTTGGTATGTAAGGTGTGAAAATGGCTAAACATACATCTGGAGAGAGGCCTGTCATCCTGTCAGCTCCAGAGCAGCCCCTGACCCCAGCCAGCCAGATTTTCCACTTGACACTTAGAAGTTTGTTGGATGGATGGGAGGTAAACTGGGTCAGCCCTCCTTGGCTCCTGAAGCTGTTTGCCTTAGAGTGAGGGTTACTTTAAAGGCTACACTAGATGTGTTCTGAACTATTTTTAAAAGCCAGACTCCCTTTTTCCCCCCCTCTGCAGCCTGGGAAGCCATCCCTTCAGACCTCTACAAACCACAGCGTGTTGACAGCTAAAAAACCCCAAACCCCCAAAGCAGAGGGAGAATGTTTTGAAGTCAAATCTCCCCCAAATGATTATGCAGCACAAGACCCTACATAGACAGTAGGTGACTTGTTGGGTTTCCTAGAGATAAAAGGGCTTTTATCAGCCAGTCCTGCCTCTCCCCAGGAAGAGGAGGGAGAAGGGGAACAAGAGGTTACTCAGGCCAGGGCAGGAGAGAGGCAAATGGCAGCTGCAAAGTAATAAAAGATGGGCTGCTAATCTGACAAATATGTGCTAGCAGCAAAGAATCTGTCTGTATGATCTGGGCAAGTGACAGCCTGGGCTGTTTGTATGGCTCCCTCCTTCAGCTGATCCATCTGTAAACAGCTATGATGGTTGTCACATGTGTTATGGAAATCAGTCTTCACCTCCACTGCAGGCTCTGGAGCTACAGCTCTGCAGTTCTCTCATTGGCTCCAGTGTTTTCTAATAAAAACAGTGTATATTTATAAAATGTAAGGGGAAAACTTTTACATCCCCTTGTTGTTTATAAGTAGCTTGTAGGCTTTCATTTAAAAATGAAGTGATTTGCCCGTATATAAAGGAACTGTTGTGAAAACAGGCTCTGCAGAAGGATCTAAAAAGGCTGAGGCCCATGGGTTAAGGTTCAACAGGGTCAAGGGCTGAGTCTTGGGTCAAAACAACCTCCTGCAACACTCAGGCTTGGAGAGGAGTAGCTGAAAACTGACCAGTGAACAAAGACCTCTGGGGGATATTGGTTGAGCTGACTGAAGATGAGCCAAGAAGGCCACCAGCATCCTGCCTTGGATCAGCACCAGTGTGGCCAGCAGGACTAGGGCAGGGATTGGTGCTAGACTGGGCACTGGAGAGGCCACCCCTCAAATTCTGGGTTCAGGTTTTGGCCCCTCACTCCCAGAAGGACACTGAGGGGCTGGAGCATGTCCAGAGAAGGGCAACAGAGCTGGGGAAGGGTCTAGAGCACAAGTGTTGTGAGGAGCAGCTGAGGGAGCTGGGGG
>JAOEGS010020246.1:18716-40931 GCA_025447755.1 Corythornis vintsioides
GATGAAGTGTTCCTGCTCCAACTACAGGAAGCATCAAGTCTGCAGGCTCTTTCCTGATGGGATACTTCAACCATACCGACATTTGCTGGAAAAGTAACACAGCAAGCAGTAGACAATCCAGGAGGCTCCTGGAGTGTGTTGATGACAACTTCTTGAGACAGGAAGTAGACACCCTCACCAGAGGGGAAGCAACACTTGATCTGGTGATTACCAATGGAAATGAGCTCCTCAGGGATCTCGAGATTGGAGGCAGCCTGGGTGGCAGTGACCATGCACTGGTAGAATTCATGCTACTTAGGGTCAGAACTCAGTCAAAATGCCTAGTCAGGACCTTGAACTTCAGAAAAGAAAACTTCCAGCTCTTCAAGCCTGGTCTAGTTGAGGGTGTCCCTGCTGACTACAGGGGGGCTGGACTAGATGACCTTTGGAGGTCCCTTCCAGCCCTAGCCATTCTATGGTTCTATGATTCTATTTATTTGCAGCCATATATTTGTCTCTTTGTATATGTATTATTCTTTTCTATCGCTGTGAAATATTTTAGGAGTACAAATTTGGTACGTTATCTGTAATTATAATAGTAATAATGGCATAAATGTGGATGTGCTCTCTCTAGTAATGGAGAGGTTTCAGTGTTGGAGAGCTTAGGATTCTCTGGTTGGAGGGTAATATGGATCTTGAAGCAAAGAATATTACTGTCTTTAAGAGACAGTGAGAGCTGGACCTAGGGATAGGGCGAGGGAAATGGCATTACCACTCATAAGCTCTCACTGGGAACTCTTTTAAAGGAGTAGGGGTAACTTACTCCTGTACCAGATAACCAGTGCTGGAATTCTTAACTCCCTTCTCATCCACTTTTCTTTGTTGAAATTATAGTAATGGTACCTTTTTTTTTTTTTTTTTTTTTTTTTTATGCTTTCATTTAAAAGGTGTTTGTCAGCTTCTGATGAATCCTAAAGTTATTGCAAAGTAGACTCCCCATTCATCTACAATAACTTTTTGCTACACCCCTCCCACTTTGAACTTACCCTTTCCAGAAAGTGAATAATCAAAGCAATCCAGGTTATTGCAGATAAACGTTTACTTCCCTTTTGTACAAAGGTATTGACACACTTTTATCTTTATAGAGGAATTACCACAACAGACATACCTAAAGATATATATATATTTTTTTAATTTTTTTTTCCCATGGCCACATCAGGTTTGCGAGTCATAGTTCCCTCAGATGAAATTAATCTCAGACATATATATGTAAGTACTCAACCTTGGGTTCCATTATGGTCAATTTAGAGAAACAGGCACTAAGGAGTCACTAATCTTGCCAAATATCTATTTCAGGATGAAATGGACTATGCCATAAAAGTGCCGCCTATTTCTCTCAGTTGACTGTAATGGCATACATCTGTCTTTGGTCAAATGAGCTTCTTTTCTTGTAATCAGTTAAGAGGTCTTCCCATTTTGTCATACCTAGCCAATAAGCTCTAGGAAAAAAAATCTCTTTATATATCTTGAGTCTATGAGATTAAATTGAATCAAAATTTTTTCTTCAGTTCTCAGTGTTTCCTCGTTTTCCCTTTATGACATTCCAGCTCATCCTCTTTAAATACAGTCCACAAATTAATGTTAAAACCAATCTTGTACACACTGTCTTATTTTCAAAGCTATGACAAAAATGAAGTTGCTAAAAAAGATCCTTCCAAATTAACCCTTGGAAAAAAATAGGAATAAAATGAGAACAAAGAGTTCATTATCTAGACAACTCAATTTTTAAATAAAAAAAATCTCATGTAAGTAATATCCATGAGATAATTACCTTTACCTCTTACAGTTTTTGCAACCACTTATGTTCCTTCTCTCAGCCATATTTACTGCAGCATCAGTTGACCATTGTCATTACTTTTAATGTTATCTACCATTGAAGTAGAAATGAAGGTTGTACATTTCACAAATCATTTGAGTTTCTATTCAGTCTCCTATTTTCCATGCTCTGTTCACTGAGATTAGACTCAGCCAAATCTATGTTCATATAAATGGTAAAAAAAGTCTATACCAGAGCTTATCACTGTCAGCTTCTTGCCTAGACTATTGAGAGCAATAGGAATTTCTTAATTTGTTTTTAAAGTGCCTACATTTTTAAGTGTAGGTGAAAGTCATTGCATTGAGTGACTAAACAAAGTATTTCCTGTGGCTGGCTCTTCATTTTTAAGTTTTTCGGGTAATTGCCCACTAATTAAACATGTTGGGATCCCCCATCAGAAATTTAGGCCAAAGTCTCTGTCTCGTTTCTAACATAGCTCTGGATTGACCTTTGAAAATTAAAAAGCTATAATCAAATCAAGTGCCCAAACAAATTAACTTAGTTGAACCCTTTATAACTATCAAAATATATATCTAGGAAGTTGTTGCTGACACAAACTGTTTGGAAATTCTCTTTCAAAATGTATAACTTTTTAATTAAAAAAACAAAACAAAACAAAACTTTTTTTCAGATAATTATGTTTTACATAGGCCCCGCATCTCCCTTGATGTACCATTTCCTTTTTCAGAAAAAGAAATGTAGTATGAATCGATTATATAATAATCCACAACAACCAAAGAAAAATACAAGCAGAAGCATACCTCACCTAATATTTATCTTCCTCAGAATTGTTTTCATCTTGCCAGTGATCTGAGAAAAAGATTTTGTTTTCAAAAATGACATTTCAAGTCTTTGGAGACCAGAAATATTTTAGTAGATTTACACTTTCATGCAGAAGAAAAATTTGCAGAAAAACATCCATTGGAATGAAAGTAAATTCATAAAATGAATCAAATGGAAATTCCAGTTTTAACCAATTTTGATTAGGACATGTGTGAAAATATCCTGTTTTGTTTATAAAGCTTTATAAGCTAAGATTTGGGATCTTATGTTTGATATATCATTGGAAAGTATATCTGTATGCTATATCCTTACACATCCCATTGGCAATAGATTGAGAAAGACTTGTTTGGTGTTGTTGAAGTTACAGAATCACAGAATCATTGGAGTTGGAAGGGATCATACAGTCCAACTCCCCCACCAAAGGAGGTTTCCCTAAAGCACATCACACAGGATTGAACCCACGTGGGTTATGACTCTATCCAGAGAAGGAGACTCCACAAGTGTCCTGGGCAGCCTGTTCCAGTGCTTTGTCACCTGCACAGTAAATATGTTTTTCCTCATATTTAGGCAGAACCTCCTGTGTTCCAGCTTGCTCCCTTTGCCTCTTGTCCCATCACTGGGCATCACTGAAAAGTCATGGCATGTTTATTGAAGTGTCTTTTAGTCAGCAAAACACTTTTTTTTTTTTTTTTTTTTTTACAGTTTGCAGTAACTGTATTAGCTTTTTGCTATATAAGAATCAGCATGTTCAGTATTTTGCAAAACTGAACTCTGAATCAATTATTTAATATTCCCATGGCATTTCATTTTATTTTAATTTATTTTACAAAGAAAAAACAGGATCAATATTATTTAAATCATGTTTGATTTTAAATCATATATAGAATTATATGTAACTATTAATGTGAAGCAAACCTCTTCATTATTTACTGAAATAAACCCCAAATTAAGCTGTTTTATGCTAGTTCCTACATTATATTGCTTACAAGTATTTCTTACTTCTAAACATGACAAAATTAAAACATTAGCTTCCTTCTCCAGGAGTATATTGCTGTCAGATAAGCTGATTATGTACTCTTGGACTTGATTTATTTTTCTTTAATGTTGAAAATACTCTATTGAAAATATGGTCAAAGGTCTCAAATACAAAAAGGCTGAATATAGCTCCTATAGAAATCCAAAGGTGCAGAATATGAGCAGTCATTTCAACGGGTCTGAATCATGTTCATGAGTTCCTCTGATTTATCCTTCCATTGGCCCTTCTAGGAAAGACTTTTTTTTTTCCTTTTGCCCTCTGTCTTCTATATTTCATTTCATGTGTCTATCGAGGCTATGAAAGATAAAGCTATCTGCTTTCTCCTGTAGTAAAGAACTATATGGAATCAGTTCACCTGTCTGTCACTCCTCATTAAATTCTTACCCTCTTCATTCACATTCTGATCTTTGCAAATGAACATTTGCTTAATAAATGTTCCCAAGACTAACAGTGCAGAGTGAAAATCCCACATAGCAGTAAATTATTAACTCAGTCACAGGGGGAGTGCCATATATGACTTTTCAGAATGAGTTATTATGTGGATCATCATGTAATTATGAATTTTTCAAGCCATGATAGAGGAAAATTGAATATTTAATATTTTATGGACATATTCTGCATTGAGGACATCTTTCAAAATTTTATGATAATTTTTGGAGTGAGCAAAGAGCAGAACAAAAGTTACAAAATAATTACAAAGTGGAATATTTAATCACCATGGACATTGTTGGCAATTTCTCAGATTGCATAATATAATCAAGGTTGTGAACTTTTAATCACAAAGTATTGAAATGGAAAAAATATGTGCATTAAAATTAACCTACAAGTATGTTTTGATTGTTTAAAAAATGAGATGACGCTTCATACTTTATTGTACAATAGTTAGAAGAAAGTAAATATTCATGGCAAGACAAGGGGCTATCAAATGCTCCTGGATAGTCATGGATTGACCCTACATGGGGCATCTAGAAATAAAGCAGCATGAACACAAACTTCTGCTGCTTGTTTCAGGAATGCATGCTGTGAGCAGAGAACATGAGGATGGAGCAGCAAAAGTGCCTAAGCACAATTATTTAGCAGAGTTTAAAACATCCTGGGGTATTTGCAGCATCCACATGAGCCTGGCAGAAACAACATGAGATCTGTGGGAGACCAGGGCCCTTCTGAAGCGGCAGCTGGATGACAGGCAGGATATCCTAAGGCACCTAAATGGTATTAGACACCTATGTTTAGGCTTTTGAACCACTCCTTAGGAGTCAAAGCTGAAACCAAGGGTGTTTTAAATAGCACTTATTCCCACATATGGGCAACGGACTCAAGCTGTGAACTTTGGAAAGCAACAGTCATTGAGAGGAAAATATTTACTGTTTCTTCTAATAAACAAGAATTTGAACAGAACAAAAAGTATTTCTAAGACTATGTTTCTGAGGGGAAAGGAATAATGAAATTATCAAGCACTTCATAGTAAGCCAAATCAGATACTGGATTTGGCACTTTCATAATGAGTCAACTTATTTCAAATATATAATAAAAAAAACCAAGAATCATTCTTTTCCTTAACAGTCACTTACACTTTGCCAGAAAACCTGATGAAAACCAAAGCAAGAGAAGTATGAAAGCTTGAGAAGCCCACAGAATAAAACAAAGTAGAGATAGCAAGTATATATTAGTCTGGAACTACTTGTGGGCTCATGCATATTTGCAAAATTCTTAATTATATTTATTTAAATTTATTTGTTCAGATAATTTACTCCATGTCCACTACTGTGTGCTATCTTTAGGCCACACATAATTAAAAGTTAAAATACACATTATGTCCACCATTGCAGACTCCAAGGCACCAGCCTGACTTTGTTTGCTGGTGGATGGAAATTAAAAGGCTTGGACTAGAATGGTCCTTTGTTGACAGAGTGTTCAAGTCTTAGTCATAAAGGGCATACTTTAAAAACACCTGAGAGAATGGGACCACTAGGTATCATTCAGATGTTGAGAGTGCAAGCCTCCCAAATATTAATTAATATTTTGCTTCCTTTTTACTGAAAACTCCTACATTGATTCATTACTGCATGCTTCCAAACAAAATTGCTTCGTGCTCTTGCAAAGTGACTTCATGAAGGTAGGTCCTGCAATGTTCCAAGCTGTGAAGAGCTGCTATAAAAACCCTAGTGTAATATATTGTCTTATTTTAATAACATGGTATATACCTCTTTTGGGTTCAGTATGAACTTGTATGTACATTTATAGACAATGAAATGTATAATTTTTAAAATGGGATTTAACTGACCACTGCTCTGTTCCTTACTTCAAGGACAGATCTCAACACCATTAAGAATAAGGTAAAGCGTATGAAATTTGAATATTTTTTTTTAATTTTTTGAAACAAAGTTATAAGGTGTGTAGGTGAAAAAATAAAACATTTATTCTTCTCTTTGCAGGGACATCATTAATAAATGACCTCAGTCAAATCCTCTGATGATGCCGATAGTAACTATTTCAGTCCAGGTAATTATAGTTTTTCTACCTGTACGTACACTGTCAGTTTCAGATATAGACAATACCTTTTGTTTCTAGTTTCAATTATGTGTTCGGGTTACTACATGCCATTAAAAAATCACTCTCCCTGAAAATAACTATCAGAGACAAGTTAAGTGTCTGAAGGGCTTGATGTAGAAGTATGATTACTATTAACATTTTTAAATAGTCTATTTGCTTAATGTTCACGAAAGAAACTTTTTCATATCTTTGCATATGGAATTAAATCACTGGTATTAGATTCAGAAAAGCATGTCATCTATGTTTGCCAACCATTGCAAGATTTTCACCCCTGTTCCAGTGGGATTGCCTAGGCAATTTTATCTTTTTAAGATACATAGAACGACAGAATCATAGAATCATAGAATCATTCAGGTTGGAATAGCCCCTTGGGATCATTCAGTCCAACCATTAAATCTATTCTACAAAGTTCAACCCTAAACCATGTTCCTCAACAGCATATCTAAATGACCCTTAAAACACATTCAGGGGTGGCAATGTATCGATCTACAATACAAACATCATGACACTAATTTCTACAATTTATTTGCAGAAGTGAAGTTTCAGGTTTTCTCACTGTCAGTAATCTCTGTCCCTGACAGTTCTTGGCATGGGTATTTGGTAGGACACAGCGATATCCTCTAAAGCACCAGCACTAAGTCCCTGAGCCAGTCTGAGATCACCAAAGAAAATGATCTATACTAAATTAGAGTGAAATGTAGAGTACCATAAAGAATACTATTGAAAACTGATATTTTAAGTGTGGTCTGACTGAGAGTCACTTGCTAACAAAGAAAAATGGATGCCTCAATTTTGCAAAGACACAAAATCCAAAAGCTTTATTTTTAGTACTAAAAAACACTACTCCCAATCAGAATGAACAGAACAAAGTCCTGACTGACAGAGGACATGCACAATACCCCCCCATTACATTAGTCTTTTCTTTGAATAGTAAACAAAAACCTTATTTAGCACTTCCATAGCACTTTATATGCTCAAAGGACTTCACTAACCATTACTGGCATATCTAGATGCTTCTTATATGCAAATGAATGCAGATAGAGAGTAAGCATTAGGAGGCAGGGTATTAGAATACATTAGCAAACGGATAATAGAAAACAGCTGGTTTGACTGACTGTGGAGGATTGGAGTAGGGAGTAGCAGATAGCACAATTCACTGCTCAGAATTATGGAAAGAATTGTGCTGATTGCCACCATGGTTTAGAAACTCATCACTTAATTAACAATATAAATATTTTAAAAATTAACATTTTATAAAACCACAATAAGAGGTTCCATTGTGAGAATGGGAAAGGATTAATTCACAGTTGGCTGGACCGATGGCACCCAGCCTTCATCCTCTTCCCTTACAACAACACACTTGGTGAGAATTAATACAACACAATTCATGCCCTGTCACATCTCATTACTTAATTATGAAATGTCTGTAGTACTTTGGACATTACTGATCCTGTTTGATTGGCTGTGACTGATGTCACACTCACTTTAATACTAGCCAATACAAGCACAAATAGACCTCCTCACCATTTTCCATCTTTCTATTAATGAATTCTATTTTATAACAGCAATAATATACTGCAGGCGGTACATTTCTAGGGAGTTATTATATTTCTCAAGTGGGTAAAGTCATTTGGCCTTTCAGCCTTATGCCTTGCAACACCTTCCTAGGCATGTCATAATTGCCCAGAAATACAGTATATTTTGTGTATTATAATTCTTACACCAGCTCAGTCTCGAATAGGAAAAATCTAGAATAGGAAAAAAGAAGTTGTCACGTACATTTTTTTCAAACAAGTCTCTTGGATATATTTGCAAGGCTTGGAGTGTCTCATGCACATATAATTTAAATGCATTAATTAAAAAATATTAATCATTTAACATCCTGTATAAAATATAATGGCCACATTCTCATGTCCCTTGACAATTCCAGAGCACTGTCTCCTATGTCTCCAAGGTGGCAGCAGCACAAGATGACAAAGTTGATTTAATAGGAGCATGGAGACACATGCAGTGATATAACAGAATATGTAGTTTTAAGTGAGATGATACAGTAAATGTTTATGAAGGCTTAAAGGGAATTATTATTGTAGAACAATCTTTGAGACTAATGACCAAAGGAAGTATAAGGCATTCTGCTCAGTTTATGGTAAAATACTGAAGTCAAAGTTACTTTAAAGAGGAAGATAAAATAATTTATGTTTCAAAAATATCCTCAGATTTAAACATGAAAAATTCTTATAAGAAATTTCTAGTCATTCCAACACAGAAGTTTGACATACACTCTTATGGATCAGAAGAGTTGGGCTGAAATCTGAATCAACTTTGTATGTTTTGAGTTACAGGGTTCACTTTTGAAGTTATGATTGAGGCTGCTATGAATACCTTGTACTCCTATAGCAATTTTCAGCCAAGTATCTCTAATAACTCAATAAGCTTTAATGAATCAAGCCTCCTGGCAAAGTCCAAAAGGAAGGTCAATTTAGTAGAAACTAAATTATGGTAGTTTGCTAAGTTAGCACTTTTTATACCTGTAATTGAGAAACCATTCTCCTACCAGAGTTAAATATTCTTCCAGTAGTTGCAACCTTAGTTACTTTTTGCTTCCTCTGGAGATGACATCTCCCACTGCATGAACTAGGGCTGCCCTAGACTTAATCAGAGAAAATGTAAAATTATAGGATGACTGGGCAATTAAACACAATACTGTTCCTTAAGGTGTTTCAGTTCCCCATCCTGGCCTGGACATTCTATGTCTGCTATAGCCATACTTCAGATGTGAAACAGTACAGTACACAGGGTCTCCTCTGGAACTCAAACAGCTAGAGGTGGTGACATCCTCTCTATTAGAAAGAGCTGATAAATAAAATTAAGGCCACAGCCAAAATTTAACATATTTCAGCATCTGGAAAGTGTTCACATTTATGCCATCTATTGTAAAGGTCTGTTAAAGCTCTGCAGAGACTGTTCTTAAAATAACTGGGGCAAGAACAAGCAGAAGATTTTAATTTTGCATGACGTGCAATGTCAAGTTTATAAATAAGTAACAAATGGGGCTTTCCCATGGTTCCCTTCTTCAGTTTTGGTATACCTGCTGTAACCAATACAGACCTGGAGAAAATGAGGTTTAAAGCTAACCAAGTTTACAGCCCTGCTTTGTGGAAAATATTGCAAGGGAAGATGAACTAGAACCAATATCTGGGATGTATTCTATGTGAAAGAACTTTTCTTTAGCATGAATATTTAAGATCTATTAAAAATGTTGATGAGTTGAAGGTAGAGATGAAGAGGGGTCCAAATCAGATCCTCAAATCCAGTATGTCTCTTAAAAGAGGTAAAATTATAAAAGGAGGTGAGCATTAAATTCTGAATTGTGGACTTTGGAAGATTGACATTTCTCTTCATCCTTGAGCTCTAACTCAGCAGCTTCTTCTGTTGGTAATGACTTCAACCTCATTTATCAGAAAAACAGAACGTCTTAGTCCTTGGTGGTGTCTTTTCTCCTCTCATAGGTATTATCTTTGGTTCAGGCACTTGAATGTCTTGATATCCTTTGAGATCAGCTCCTGAGTGATTGGTGCATTAATGGCATTGCATTAAGTTCCCTGTGTTTCTGCCGGAGGGACAGTAATCCATGCCTCCTAACTGCATGAAGAATGTCTTCATCAGCAAACAACAGTTATTCTGAAGCTGGAAGCGCTTGGTCTTCTTGTTAAGCTGTTTCACTTTGTATAAAACAGACTCTCCTTCACACAAAGAGAACCATACTGACAGTTTACCTGAGTTTCCTAACCACTTGTCTATACGTCCACCTTCATCTATATTCTTACAGAACATCACCCCTGCAAGAGGAGAGCCTGCATCCTTTATGGTGAATCTATGAGTGGAGGAGGTAGAAACAAATCCTTCAACTGTATGTGTGTGTGAACAGGGGAGAGACTGAGCTGGCCATTCCTTCACTTCATGCAAAGTGAGCAGTTGTTTTATGACTCCCAGAAGGGCCTGAATAACAGGCTGAAAGAAGTGGACCGATACAGGATAACAGTAACAAGACTTTGGCAGATGTACACATACAGCTCCAGAAATGTCTTTTTTTTCTGTGCTTTCAGGGTCAGACTGTTACTGTTTCTAGCATTTTCCTATATCAGATTTAGATGCTTGAAAAGTCATGTGAACACCTCATTTTCCCTTAAGAATCTGAACCTTAATGTACAGCACATTAAACTGTAAAACATCTTGGGAAATATTGTCATTGACACCACATAGGTAACAAATACTCCCTCACCTTTTAATGTCACATACACAGAACCCTGCAATTCAGCAGGTACTGGGTATCAGTCACTGACATGCAGTTTTGCAGTACCTGGCTCTAGTATCATTTTACCATCTTCCTTAAATTCATCAAACAGGCTTTGAACAAAGATATGATGGACATCTGGTTTTAAATAGATGGAATTTCTAACAATTACTGTCAAACCCTGGATATCTTCCAAACTGCAATACTAAGAAAAAAACATCAGATGTCAAATCATAGTGGATTATTTTGCCACTAGTAAACAAAGATGTGACAAATTAAGAAAATTTAAATTGTCCAAAAACATCTGTAACCTTGCCAATCTTCCTCTATGTTACAAATCCCTTATATCTTTTTAGAAGAATTATGCTTACCACTCTTTGCTCCTGTTTATTATCAGAGTCTTTTACCTGAGAAAACAGCAGCATATCAGTGATTGATCACACAACAGTATGAATAAATAATAACAAAATCACAGATTAATATTGTTTGTGAAATTCTGATGAAATTGAAATAGTTTTCAATAAACTTTTAAAGATTCATTACTAGAGGTAAACACTTATGTAAAATTAGTGTTTTGAAATGAGTTTTGTAGAAAGGTAATGAACAAACATAATTTATCAAATTAATTTTACTACAAATATTTTATTAATAATTATAAAGATCCATAAGAATCTGGAACTCAAGGCCTGACTAGGTACATTGAACTGTTGTTGGCACTACTAAAGGCAACTGAAAATAATAAAGACTAAAGAATTGAATTAGACTGGAAAATATATTTTATATCATTTATATTTAAAATTATGGATTATCTCCATATTTATTTTTTTTTTCATTATGAACTCATACATTCATTTTTTCATCAGGGAGTAAAAGTGTCATTACATTGTGAATTTGAAGATATTCTCATCTTAATAAAGACCTTATGTACTTTGTCCAGAAAGACCCAAATTTTGTTAAGCAATTACATAAATGACATATTAAACGGTGATAAGCAATTTTGTTCTGTTATCACTCATGGTTCTAGGACCATGAGTGATAACAATTAATAGGGAATGCAATGTTTTTCTGTTGAAAACATTTACTTATGTTTATCACATAACATTTACACTAACGACATAGTTTATGTTTACCAGAAGAGCTGTCATTCAAGTGACAGATGGTTCCAGTGGCTGAATGTAAAACAACTCACTGAAATTGTTCAGTGATTCCCAAACCACTTTAACAATGTATTCCAAATTCCCATCATTTTATGTGAATCTATCATTTATTTATCGGTGTCACTTCTTATACTGCCCCTATCCCTCCAATCTGAGTATCTCCCAGTATTACAAAGTACTATATGTAAGTATTATATATATGATCTATTATTTCTCCCTCTCTCACTTTTTTTCCAATCAGTAAATATTTTAGAACTGATATTTCTTTTCTCATATATCTGTATTTCTGGCTATTTGGGAAGAAAGCATATATCCCACTTCTCCATCATGACTTTTACTATATGTATACACAAACGTGTGTAAAAAATATGCTTTTTAAATATATGCATAATGCATGTATACTACATACACATATAAATTGTAAAAGTAGTGTGAGAGTAGTAATATTTGTTCTTTCATTCCAAATACATAGATTTTGTTTTCTGGGAAGTCTTTAACTTTCTGGAAGTCTTAAGACTGCTCTGCTAGTCCCAGTACCTTCAGTGTTTTCTTCCAGAGAAACCAGTCTGGGAAAGAAGGTTAGGGGTGTCTATCTATTCTGCGTGAGTGCATGTCAGTGTGACTTTGAGAAGTCACATCTTCTCAGTACTAGTGCTGCATCTTGAGGCAAGGCACATATCAAAGTTGAGCGTATGGCCCCAAATCATCTCTTTGTTCTGGAGGTCTCAGATTCCAAAAGACTCCAGGCAGGAGGGAACTAAGGAATTCTTCAAGTCCAAATTCTAACGTCATCATGGTGATATCCTTTCCAGTGGTGATATTTACTTGTAATATTTAAGGCAGATAAACCTAGACAAGAATTACTCTGTACTTATTAAGACCAAGCTCAGACCTCCCCAGAAGTGACATTAAGACTGAAGTCTAAGATAACTTCTCAAAAATTCTTTCATAAGAAGAGGATGACCATGTGCCAGGAAGAGGGATTTCTGATCTGGAAGCTCCACTTGGGGAGCCATCATCAATATCCACACACAAAATAGTCACACAGCATAGTCAGCTAGGTTCTTAGTCTAAGACCAGTGCCAAACCTGTGCACTTTGTCTCCTTTCATTTTCAATCAGTTTGCATGTTCATGACACAGAGAAGAGAGAAGAGAAAGCAAAGAGAAAGTCTTCCTAGGAAGGCACCACTCTACACAAAGAAATCTTATCTCCCAGCCCAGGAACAGGATCTTCCCTGCTATCCTGTTAAGATGCAGAAGCCTTTGCAAGTTTTCTACTAAAACATGTCAAAAATCAGTAACTGTCAGAGATAGGAGACTAATAGGTGTTTGTGTTGCAGGACATGTACCCAGAAGAGTGCTATGTTCCCTGCTCCTCCAGGGCAACTGACAATCCTGAGATAATCCAGAACTCTCTGCACAGTGTTTCTTTCATGTTCATGGATGAAACTAATCTGAGCATGCTAAAGGGATAACTGTATCTGTTAATTGTTGCTACTCAAAGAGGAGGAGAAAGTGAATGTGGAGCAGAGGGTACAACGGGGCAGCAAGTTCCTATGGGGAGCTCTGCATTCAGATAAAAATTAATTATTTCAGCCTTTCTCTGCTAGAACTTCTTCAAAGCCAGCACAGTGGGGTAGGTCTGCCTGTGCAGCAAAGCAGGAATTTGGTTACACAGCTCAGGCAACAGCTAACAGCTATGTGTCAACTACCAAGGGACACAAACAGCATCAGACCATCAGTCTGTGAATAAGCAGCAGCCATCAATCAAAGTACATCATGCTTCATCAGTATGACCATGAGTGCAGGAACAATGATCTTCCATTTGTGGACACTGAAATTGTAAAGGACCAGTTTTATCAGCTAATCTATGGGGTATGATAGGATTAATCACAGAGTTCTGAAGAATGCAGATATTATGGCAGAACCTCTGTCTATCACTTACCAAAGGTCTTGGGAGTCTATGGGGGTTCCTGAAAACTGAAGGATAGTCAAGGTTATTCCAGTCTTCAAGAATGGTATGAGGGAACAACAGATTTGTTAGTCTAACCTCAGTTCTTGGAATAAATTGTGAAAGATTATACTTGATACTATTGAAAAACATTTAAAGAATAATGCAATCATCAGGCACGGTGAAGCATGCTGTGGTACCATACTCAGGAGTCTTGTCTGGCACCATTGTGGCTATCAACAATAACTAAAAAGTAGGGAAAAGTCTCTCAGGAAACATTGAATTATAAGGTGAAGGAAGAGGGGTAAGTGGATTTCCTAGGATTAGAGACAAAAATTTTGATGACTTCTGAGGAGAGATATCAATTAGGAATTGAATGTATTTTCTTGTGGACAAATTATCTATTAAATATCCTATATATCTGAAGCTGACATTTTTAGAAGGAACCACTATCAAGGTTTTGGTTTCAAATCTTTCAGAAAACAACACTGACTTACTTAGTGGTTAAGTTTTTAAATAAAATATCTGTTTCTATGTCACATTAACTACATAGACATTTAAATTTAAGGCTAAAAGCAGTGACGTAATGGCTACCTATTGACATAGAAGTTCTTGTCAGAGTGGAAGACAAAGCCCTACATACCCCTAAAGAAAACTGTAGAAAAAAACCCTGCTGTTCATTCACCATGCATCACAGTCAGTGTGTCTGCTTCTGAAAAAAAAACAAAAAAACAAAAACACCACCAAAAAAAAAAAGAGAGAGAAAAAACACTCTTCTACATTAATACCCTGCCATTAAAATCTGTATTTCATTCAAAGCCCCACAAATTTTGTGCCTTCTTCCTGGGTACTCCATCAGCTAGAAGACATATGACAATTCAGCTGATACAGACTTTTCACACCGTAGGATGAGTCAGTTCCAAAACTGAGTTGTTCAGGGAAATAAAGAGTTTTGCATGAAGTTTCCTCTGATGTTCATGCTGTATATCCAGGCAGAGAATGTCTAACATCAATTGTTACTGTTAGTAGTAGTAATGGGGTGGGGTAAGGGAGCAGAGGAAAGCAGTCTGCCTGATACTTGTCATGTCACAAAGAATACTGATATCTAGTTGTATGCATGGTGTGAGGAAATGCTAGTTCCCTGTATGCTATGAATCCAAGATCTGTTTTTAAGCTGTCAAGAAAATCTGGCCAATTAGAGTAGCTATTGAAAGAGTTTGCCTCTATCAGCTTGTGGTACTGGTGTATCAAGTGATCTCCCTCTGGAGGGCTTAGAAAGCTTGTGTTCTTTGACCATACAGGTAACTCAAGCATCAGTTTAAGGGTGTGTCCTTTCCTAAGTACGTACTTATGGACTTGGCTCTAACTGTAGGCAATATCCCTTGGTGCATTACTGACATGCTGTGATATAACTCTGCATTAAAAGAAGTGTTATTTAATGCTATTTAAAGCACATGATGGACAAGCAAGAATTTTGTTCCTGCCACTCTCCAGATGGATGAGTTTTGGCAAGACAGCTTCCTTTGCCTCCGTATACCCACAGAGGTTGTGATTTATGGCAGAGGCTATTCTTAGGTCAAAAAAGTATAATGAATAGAAATCACTATTGCAAAGCCCTACAGGACAATCAAACAAGGGAAATTATAAAACTGAGTCTGAAGCATTCATTTAATTTATAAATTTAAAAATTATTAATCATACCTTCTTACCTTGGTATCATTAAGAAGGTATCATCTTATTAGGATGATTTTCACATGAATTCGAGCCTATAAATGCTGAAGTGAGAGAGAATTACTGGACTGCTTCCATACTTCAAAGATTAATTTAATCTTGCTTCACCTTGTATTTATATAAGAGACACATCTGCTAAACAGCTGCAATGTATTTTACTTGTGTACTCAGATCAAGACAAATTGCTACAAATTTGGTTTTCACTGACCATGTGTTTAAGAGATATGCTCTTACCCATCCTGTCAACACTAACATTCATGGCAATACTTGAATTATTCAGGCCCACTATGCTTTAAAACAATTTATGAAGCTCCATAAATATATGGAGTTATTAGGAACATATTATAATACAGCTTGTCTGACTAGAAGTCCTAGCCATAATAAATGAGGTCTTTAATGACAAAATCAAGTATATAAATACAGCCTTAATTTTTGCAGACATGTAAAGATACCTCAATGTTTTTATCAATATGGGTATTTTTCCAAATCAGGATTTCTCACAGTGGTAGAGTTTGTGGGAAGATTTTTCTGCTCATAAAAATTCTATGCCAAGAGACATGACTGAACACTAAAATGTATGGATTTTCTGACAAGAAAATAAACTTGTAAAAAGAAAAATATTTAAAAATATGCTCTTGGTTTGGTTTTCCCTAGAAATTTTTATATTCCTTTTAATTCAATCTGCTATCTGCAAAACTGATTTAGATTGTTGTGTAATGTGTGTATGTATTTGTATTACAAGCACAAACATTTTAGATTACTGAAAAAATGGCTGTACAGCAAGAAATAAATATAGAACTATTTTCTTCATGGATATTTAGAATTATGCAACAGTATGTTGCTGGATGAGTAAGCATGAGGAACACATAATTGTGAGACCTTTACCCTTTGCAGCAGATGTTGGTGGAATGTCATAAAAGATGTTATCAGGAAAGAGTTTGCAGAAATCAAAAAGGCTGTACAGAATACAAAGCCATAGCAAGTGAATATAGGGAAACACTGATTAAAGTTACCAGAAAAGCATTCTCTTTTTCAGTTAGCCAAAAAGGAAAACTGAAGCTTCTTCTCTTTTCATTTAATCCCAAACAGTTCTGCTGCATTTTCACCATAACTACCCAACTTCATTTTCCCTGAGGCTTCCCACTTGGTCTGAGTGAAAGCCTAAATCTTCATGGCACAGATTATACAGTGCAGACTTCAGCTCCCTCTCTTTAGAAACAACTAGGGAAACATGTTTGTACAGTGAAACATCACTGAGACCATGACATCCATACTACAGGCTTCAGAGGTTACCTCAGACCCCTTTCAAAACTTTGGTCTTGTTTCATCCAATAACCCAAGTCATGTGCTCTGAGATTTTCTGCCAAGAGAACCAAAGCATTCTGTGTGAGAATGACTGGAAAATTTTCTCCATAAGTACACTGACAATCCAGACTAAAATAAAAATATGGAAAACCTTTCATCTGTCTGATGATGGGTGGCCGTTTTCTTATCTCTGTGTTGGACAGCATTGTTAGCAAAGAGCAGTCCTTTACTAACATGAAAACAAGGCTTTTTCATGTGTATCTCTTACATGAAATGAAAATCTGGAAATGTACTTTTTAGGGAAACAACCTAACCAAATATTTGAAAACCTTGTTATTCCAATGTATTTTAAATATAACTAAAAGAATTTATTCACTGCTTGTGGTAATTTGGTCATACCAGCCATGACACACATTTGATCACTCATTTTTTATATTTTTTTTCCTTTCTTCCTCACAACCTTTTGCAGCTGACTATTTTTCATTATGATCATCTTCTCATGTCTTCATTTTTTTAATTAATTATTTCAAATGTCATAAATAGGCATTCACCAACTTAGACTTCTAAATTAATACATGATCTTTGATCTACTGTACTGTATATTTCATTAAGTAGTTGCATTATATTCTCATTAGAAATTTTATTCTTTGTCTTGAAAGACAGTTTTCTATTCTATTCTATTCTATTCTATTCTATTCTATTCTATTCTATTCTATTCTATTCTATTCTATTCTATTCTATTGTGCAAAGTCTAAATTTAGTTGCTGTGCTTTTCAGGGCATGAAAAAAAGCAAGCAGCAAAATGCATCTTAAGTTTTGTCAGAAGTTATATATAAGTTTTCAGTAATATAAAATAATAATGCAAACATTTCTGGCACAAAAAAACCCACTCAAACAAAACAAAACAAAACAAAACAAAACAAAACAAAACTTTTTTTCAATTTATTTTCCAGACTTCAAGTGTAATTTTATCTCTGTTGCTTACAAGATTCTTTGATTTGGTGGCTTAGGAGACTCCATCTTCTAAAATGAGGAAGCATTCAGAAATGAACACAAGGGGCTGAGGACAAGAGACTGTGCATCACTGGGAGAATATAACTTGAAGTTATATTTTGAATCTATGAACAAAACAGGCATATTATTTGGAAAATAATATTTATTAAGTTTATATGTGATAAACTACACATTGAAATCACTAAATTAAACTCTGAGAGACTGAAGAGATGCCCTATATATATTTAGGCACCTATCACACCATCAAAAAGCACCCAGTACAAAGAGCAGTTATGAAAAGGGAGTTAAGCAGTCAGAATGGACACACAGGTCTTGAAAAGTTTGGTTTTTTTTTTTCCTGCTTTTCTAATGACAGGAGTTTCTCACTGATGAGAACTGAAATAGGAATTGCATAACTGGTCTTCACCTTAAAATCACCCTCATCAGAAAGCTAAACACCCTATCTTCTCTCTTGTCAGGAAATTTTATTCATAGTCATTGACAGAACTGAAAGCCAGAAGCTTTATTAGACCTACAGACTGAAAAATTGGCTTATTCTAATTTGTCTTAAAGCCCAAAGCTGTCATCAAGTACTTCACTGTCTGGAGAGGTAGCCTTAGGACATCTTTTGTCTGTGCAGTTAGTAGGATGTGCATGTAACAGGAAGAATGTACATATACCTATGGAGTGCACAGTACATGCTTCATCTGGGATTATATAAATCCTGTTGTTTAAAATTATCTGAGAGCTATATGCAATTCGAATTAATATCCCTCAGTTCAGCAAAGTGTTCTTTACCTAAATTCATAATGAAACTGTGGGAAGATAATAGAATTGCTAAGGCTTAATTTGGAGAAAAACAAAAATTGTAATTTTAAAACTGTTTCTATCAAACCCTTTAAATTATAGTTAAAGGTTGGGGTTGTTTTACTTTTGAGTTCCAGATGACATTTACTTGTTGCAAGTTCACTGATGGCTCTAAACCTCTGGAGATTTTTTTAGCTTCCAAAGCACAGTCACACCGGAAGATTCCTTTTTTGTTTTCATTTGTTTTTCAAAGCATCTGATACAAAATTATCTAAAATTTGCCTGTGCTGAAAGACTTGGTATAGAAGAGATGGGAGTGATAAATTTCTTTCAACTCTTTTTTTTTTTTTTTTTTTTTAAGATCTATAATAAGAATGGTCTTCATTCTGTTGAAAACTTTTGAAGAACCATCTCACTTCTCTGTCACATTTGAAGCTTGTCCCCTTCTTATAAGGAATAAATATGATCATAATTGTTATTCTGATTAACAGAGTCTGTAAAAGACAAACATTGGTTTTGTGACAAGGATGTACACTGACTAATAGAGATATCTAATAGAGATTATACATAGTCTGGGAATTCAGAGCACCCTAAGCAAGGTGGCTCCATTCCTGTTATGTTGAATAGATTGGAAGAAGTGTTTATGGAAAATGTCAAAGACACACTCCTTTTTGTTTTGTTTTGTCTCATTATATATACAGTTTTGAACTCTGGATCTAGTTTGTATTGTATCCAAACTCCTGTACCCCTCTAGAAATAGAGTAACTAATTCTGGATTTTTTCTTTGCATAATACTCATCAAACTGAACCATAGTCAGTGCGCTACCTCTCTTTTGTGTGATTGGCACAAGATGGCAGCAGTTAACTCAGGAATAGTTTCAAAGCTGCAGGCCACAGTTTGATGGTGCTTGGGTGAGATGAAATACCCAAGACAGGATAGGCTACTTGTGGGATTTGCTGTGAACTTTTCCTGTGGAAGCTGATGTTCTGTGCATATAAGGGTAAAAAGGTGGGAAGCATCTGGAAGTAGCTGTGCATATAGGGGTAGAAGACAGAAGCATCTGGAAGGACCCTGATGGCCATCTGCTTCCTTGAATGTATATGAAGATCATCTTTTTTCTTAGTGCTGTTGTCTCATTTCACCTTCTGACTCTACAAAGCAAAAGAGGACTCTAGCAGCCAAGAGCTGTTAACCATCAGGCCACAGAGCCTTTAGATGTTTACCTCTGACACAACTATTTCTTATGTTGAGGTTCTTCTGCTAGGTAGTTTAATTAATGGTATACCATATATAGTATAGCCAGTTACAATGTCTATGCACTCAATTATTCCACACTTGTCTTTTCATACCTACTATTTTCCATCACAGAAAATGAGGTATTTGCAAATATATCTTGTAATGTATGAAAAAAAAAAAAAAAGATTTTACAAACATAGAATACTTCTGCTTGGAAGGGACCTTTAATGTCATCAAATCATCATAATTAATCCAGCATTGAGAAGTTACCACTAAACCATGTCCCTAAGCACCACATATACACTGTTAACAGCTTCAGGGATGGGAACTCTACCACTTCCCTGGGGAGCCTATTCCAATGCTTGACACCCCTTTTGGTGAAGAAATTCTTCCTAATATTTTTACCCTAGCATAACTTCAGGCAGTCTCCTCTTGTTGTATTGTGACTTGTGAGAACAGATCAACAGCCATCTCTATACCACTCCCTTTCATGTAGTTGTAAAGAGAAATAAGGTAATCCCTGAGACTCCTTTTCTCCAGGTTAAACAACCTCATATCCCTCACCCACTCTTCATAAGATTTGTGTTCAAGACACTTCACAAGTTTTGCTTCTCTTCTTTGGACATGCTCCATCACATCAATGTCATTCTCATAGTGAAGGGCTCAAAACTGAATAGTACTCAACATAGTACTCACCAGTGGCAAGTACAGGGACACAATCACCTCCCTAGTCCTGCTGACCACACTATTTCTGAAACAAGACAGGATGAAGTCAGCCTTCTTGGCCACCTGGGCAGACTGCTGGCTCATATTCATCTGTATGTCAGCTAGAACCCCCAAGTCCTTTTCTGGTGGGCAACTTTCCAGCCACTCTTACCCAAGCCTGGAACAGTGCAGTATCCTGCACTTGGCCTTGTTGAATATCATACAATTGGCTTTGGCCCATAGATCTAATTTGTCCAGATCCCTCTGTCAAGGCTCCCTGCCTTCAAGCAGATTAACACACCTACCTAACTTGGTGTCATCTACAAACTTACTGAGTGTGCCCTTGATCCCCTCATTGATAAAGTTATTAAACACAACTGGCCCTAATACTGAGCCTTGTGTGTCTTGTGATTGGCCATCAGTTGGAGTTAAATCCATTCACCATCACTCTCTGGGCCCAGCCATTCAGCCAATTTTTCATCTAGCAAAGCATACATCCATCCAATCCATGAGCAGGCATATGCATAGATAGAGGCTGGAAGGAAGATCTAGGAGTTTATGTAAAAAATTCTATTTTCTATCTTGGAAAAATCGTGTTCTACTCAAAACTAATTTAAAAAATCTCCATTACATGAAGTGACATATTTCATCATCACTCACATGCAATTCTAATATTTGCTTTTAAACTTACACTTCCATTTGCTTCCTAGAAACATGTGGTTTGGACCCCACACAGCCACTCACTCTAACTCCCACCCCTACCGCACTACCATCCAAACAGGAAGAGGCAGAGAAATGCAAAAACCTCAAGTGTTGAGATAAAGAGAGTTTCTTACCATACCACAATCCACCACCACCACCATTATTACCACACCCACAACCCTCACCCGGTCCTTATCTACTGGGCATGACATCAGTATGGTATTGAATAATACATTGCCTGGTTCAGTTGTCTAACTTGTGATCCACCCTCTCAAAACTTCTGGTGAAAACTATATTCTATCCTAACACAGGACAAAACATTCTATGAAACCTTTTGTAGCATTCTGAAAATTTTCAAAGTGCTAAACATCTATTACAACTTAATAGAATTAACAATAGAAGTCTCTGCAATAGTCCCTATTTCCTGATGCAGGACACATTCAGATATATCCCTTCATATTCAGAAAGTGTAAGTTGATTTGTACTTTCAAATTATTTAGCACACTTTCAAAATATTTAGCACACCTAACTACAATTAAAGTGCTAGTCCATTGTAAAACTGTAGATCTTCCCTGAAAACAGCATGCCTGAGCTCATGAAATAATATTAGATCACATTGTAACAAGATCCATACCCAAGATTGCCAACATGGAAAAACTCTAGTAGTTATGGAGTTGAGAGTCAGTACAAAGAGTTATTTTATGAATTGTAATCCTTGACTCTGGAGTCCCAGAATTAAAAATAGATAATCATCCTTCAACACCATGAAATTGAAGAAAATATTCCCTAGGCAATAACTGAAATCCTGTATCTTTTGCATCTCAGTCACACTCATTTCTCCTCCATTGGTACCTATTTCAATACAATTTAACTTAATTTAATTTAATTTAATGTTTAGGACCGGAAGGGACCTCCAAAGGTCATTTAGTTCAGCCTCCCTGCAGTGAGCAGAGACACCCTTAACTAGACCAGGCTGCTCAGAGCCTTGTCCAACCTCACCTTGAATATCTCTTGGTGCTCACCTCCTGGGGAAGCCTATTCCACTGATCCACCACCCTCAAGGTAAAGTACTTCTTCCTGATATCCAGTCTAAATCTACTCTTCT
>JAOEGS010020246.1:41031-53929 GCA_025447755.1 Corythornis vintsioides
TCCTTTTCTGCAGAGCTGCTTTCCAGCACCTCATCCCCCAGCCTGTATTGATAGTGAGGGTTGCTCCAACCCAGGTGGAGGACCCTGCACTTAGTCTTGTTGAAACTCATGAATTTCACCTGGGCCCACCTGTCCAGCCTATCCAGGTCCCTCTGGATGACATCCCATACCTCTAGCCTTTCAACAACACCACTCAGCTTGGTGTCATCTGTGAACTTGCTGATGGTGTTCTCAATCCCATTGTCAATATCATTAATGAAGATAATAAACAGGTGCCAGTATAGACCCCTGAGGGATGTCACTTGTCACTATTCTCTATCTGGATATTGAGCCATTGACCACCACCCTCTGGATGCAACCATCCAGCCAATTCCTTATCCACTGAACAGTCCACGCATCAAATCCATATCTCTCCAACTTGGTGAGTAGGATGTTGTTGGGGACTGTGTCAAAAGCCTTGCAGAAGTCCAGATAGATCAAAATATTTTATTTATGGAATAAAAATGATTCAGAAAACAGAGACCATCAGCAGGGTTTGTTTAAATAGCTTCTATTATGTGTGACTGCACATGATGTATCCATTAAAATATACTCTGAGAATGGACACATTAAGGCAAGAAGACTTCTCTTTCTAAGCCATGTTCATGAAAATGTGGTTTTCTTTTCCTTTCTAACTACTCTATATCTAGAGTTTGGAGGATGAGGTTGAAGCATGCAACAAACTTAAAACATTACAAACTGAAATAAATGGGTCTTTTCCAAATGAATCTCAGATGATGCCAAGTGGAGGAAGATTTATTTATATGTTGTATAAATATTTAATGATATGGCCAAAAAACTACTGCCACTTAGAAAAAAGACATTAATCATTACTGTGAATTATGACTTTTTAGCCAATAAGCCTAAAGTATGTTAATGACCTCAAGTGAATTGTGTTGTTAGTCATTAAAGATTTTCTAATTTCTGATTGGCTGATATCACCTCTGACATAATGGTCCCACTACCAACTTTAAGTTATTTTGTAACAGCTGAGAAATAGGTCTGAAACATTTTTATTTTTGTTTAAATCTATCAAGTTTACGGGTGAAATGTATATCTTGCATGTGAATTTTAGAAGAACTATTCTCTTGATATTTTTGATGAAAGAAAAAAAAAGTTTCATATATGGGAACTTACAGAGAACTTCACAAACACAGAGACTAAAGTTCGAAAACAGTTCCCACAATATGTTTGAAAAGTCTGTTTTTTGATGAACTGACTTTATTCCTTATAACACATTGAACCATTGATAAATGTTCTTTCCAAAAAGGGTTTGATTTCAATGCATTTTTAGGCCTATTGAAGTGTGTGAATAATGGATATGCCTCTAAATTGGAAAAAAATATGGCTATTCAGTTAAATATATACTGTTGCAGTGAACACACAGTTGACTTTACACTGCTATTTAAAGTTGAAATTATTCCTAGTAATTCAGCTAGCTCCTCAAAAGACAGTCTCATACCTCAGACCTGTACTGACTTTGTTTTATTGGAGTGCATGTTCAAAACATATGGCCAAGTAGAGAAAAGGAGTTTCATGTTTCCCATCCTCTGGAACAACAATGCAGACACATCAACCCCAGCATGGCAAAGCACCACTGGAGATAGTGTGCTGACACAGCTTGCAGTGCAGCTACACTGGTTCAGGATGCTTCGTTCTTGTCCTCACCCACTTCCATGTCTTACATGACAGATGGCATTATAAAACTTGGCCCAATGAAAATGAAGTAATTAATAAAGTACTCTTGGAATTTCACAGACTTGGATCTTAGTCCTGTGTCACAGTTTTTGTTAATTTATTTCTACAGTACAGATGTAATACTTCAAAAGAAGTATTAACTAACTGTAGGTGACACCTTATATATGCCATATGATTTTGTGGTCTGTCCTTCAGAAGGTCTACTTTCTTTGCTTGTTAACTTCCCAGCACACTGCCGTTCAGACAATAGATAAGCTGGTAAATTGTCTCAAACACTCGGGACATTAACAAATTCTAATTGGCTCTGTAATAAGAGCTGACAGCATGTACAGTGTTAAACCACTTCTGAACCACCTATTTTCTGTATGCAAATCAGACAGAAACAAATGTTTGGCCCCAGCTGGGCAAAATGTCCCATTTAGAATTCTTTTCCTCTTCTTTGTTCTTTGATGTTCTGCAAATGAGCTTTAGAACTCCTCTCTTCACACAATTCAATTTTACAGGCCCATTATCTGAGATATAATGTGGAGGTTAAATATATCAGGGCAGCCATTATGTGAAAATAATTAACAGTAATGAATAATGCACTAATTCCACTGATGAGAGATGGTTATATGTGTAATGAAGTGTTGGGGCAGCCCTGACAAATGAAATTAAAATATTTAAACACTGTTTTATGATATTACTTTGCTCATATAATTTCCTTTACCTACAATGAGCCACTTCGATTATCGTCATTATCTTGACAGCTCTGAAGGATGAAATAGTGCAGGTTAATGTGACAGCGATTAGTCAGAGAGAAAATCCATCACATAAACCAGAACAGAGTAAGGGAGAAAGGTCTCTATACTTTCCTATTTCAAACATGAGAAGAATGATACTATCAACATCACTTCAATATTAAATGGATAGAATTATCTTGTCATTCATTTACTGCCTCTGAAGAACTACCTATTTGTACCTGCAAAGGAAAGGTCAGCCTTTCTTAATCATCCATAAAAATATGTTGATGGATTCCTCATATCAATAACGGTGGCAGAAAGAGAGACAGGAAACAAGACAGGAAATTTAAAAGGTTTTATGTGCTGGGGGTTTTTTTATTATTATTATTTTTAAGTTTTGCTTCACACACTGGTGTGATCTTAAAAAAAGGAACTGTATAAAATAAAGTGAGACTACTAGCACACATTTTGTGGAAGGAGGGATTGTCTATTTCACAGCTACTCATTTTTTGGTTTCTTTTTTTTTTTTTTTTTTTTTAATAAATTGCCTGTGAATATCTACAAACCCCAAAATATTAATATCTATATACCAAAATTTAAGCTGACATCAGACTCAACATCACCTTAATATCAAAAGTACTGAACACACATTGCTTCCAGATACATCAATAGACTGGCAGACCAGGCTGTCAGAAATAAGTTGAGTTTTGTGTATCGGGCAGTAAGGTATGAAACAAGTGAGGGGTTAGGTACTTATATTGAGGATCCTCAGAAGAGAAGTAAGCAGAAAGATGTCCAATGATGGGGAGAAGTATAAAAGAACTCATAGTGTTCAGTTACTTATACAGGTGCATATCCAGAGCACCAAGACACCCCAAAAACAATTTTTCCTTTGACGAAAAAAAAAAAAAAAAGCTAACTGTTTTTCCTTTCCTAGATTCATAACAGTTTTGTGACTCCAGTGGTTAACACATTGAGATGGGATGATGTTTCACAGTCTTTGGTCAGATAAACACTGGAGATTTGATTCCCTTATTCTCAAATGAAATCAGGGGTTTAATTTTTCATACAATCCTTTGCAGAAGCACAGAGAAACACCAATTCTCAATAGCACTGGCATTTCCCTCAGGTGCAACCCGTTCCGATTCAATTTCTTTCTGTAAAACACTTAGGCATCAGTTTCCTGATTGAGTGGAGTTACACTGGCTTTGAAAGCAACTGAACAAAGACAATGTAAGAGGGTACATAGAGGAATGCCTCTTTCAAAGTACTACATAAGGGTCTCAGACACATCTGCCCCCAAAAAACATTTAAAGTGTTAGTGGCATCTTTGGCCATTGAACTAAAATTAGTGGTTAGAGTGCTCGGGACTGACTATCATCTGTCTTTCATCTGAATAGTGGACTTTATTAAGAACATAAATGGTGATTTTTTTTCATAAATGTTGATACTTGTGGTATTTTATTTAGATCACTAAATACAGCTTTTAAGAGTCTAAATTTTTCCATCTGCACTGAAAAACTTAATTTACAAGCAAAGAAATAATGTGCAAATTTAGCAAAGGGACTCCTTTCCTGGTCATTCAGTTATAATTACAATTGTTATTCCTGTATTTTTATTATTATTGTTGTTGTTTATGGTTATTATTGTTATTAACAAACATTATTATTAATAATTATTATTCATAATTTTATATAATGTAAGTCCAAACACAAAAG
Source organism: Corythornis vintsioides (assembly GCA_025447755.1). Lineage (NCBI taxonomy): Eukaryota > Metazoa > Chordata > Aves > Coraciiformes > Alcedinidae > Corythornis > Corythornis vintsioides. Next base: position 45,209 of record JAOEGS010020246.1, read on the forward strand.
GGTAAAAGATGTCCCTTCACTTTCTAAGCATGTCTTATGTTCTAAGCACTGCACAGATAGAGAGTAGCAGTTAATCCATATGCTGAAGAGCTTTCAATTTGAATAGACAGAGTAGATAAAAGCTCTGTGTACACCAATTTTACTCCAGTGGCATGAATGACATGGTGTCAGAAAATGTCATATGCCAGTTCCACAATGGAATGATGGCAGTGGAGGAAGGTGTTATGCAGGAGTGCAGGATATGCCAATACTTCTCAGCATCTTTGTCTGTCTTGCAGGGCTGCAATAATGTCTTGAAGGCAGGGATGCAGTGCCTCAGAGTGCCTCTTGAAAATTAACTTTGTGTGTGGTATAGTGTAGTGTGGCAATACTTTGTGTGCACAAAAAGGACTGAAATACAAAGTGCACGCTATATAACAAATCAAATCCCATTGTTTTAATCTAAATGCAATGGAAATTTATGTCTCTATCTTATTCAGTTAAGAATCTGAATTTAAGGCACACTGAGAAGTAGAGGTGGTAATTCCTAATTTGCTGTTCTTCAGGATAGTTTGCAGTGTCTCTATGCAGAGCAAATGAAGCACTACAGAAAACAGAACTAAAAGGTGAGCAAGTCACAAACCCTATTCACAGCTGTAGCCAGCAAAAAAACAGAGTGAGAAAGAGGTTTAAAAACTGAGGAAGACAAGCAGTAAAAAGAGAAATACATCAACAAATGAAAAGGCTAATTTTCAACATCTTTCTTCATACTATCAGCCCCATTCAACTGAACCAGTGTGCACACAGTACAAGTCAGAATGAACAAGGACGGCACAGTGCCTCTCTGCAGATGGCCAGTGACCCTACAGAACTGCTACTCATAGCATCCAGGTCTATTTTGGTGAAGTTCAGGCCTTTGGGAAGTCAACATACAGAAGCCCAGAATAAAACCTCTTGTTTTCAGATGTCTATACAAGAGATGCATAAGGGACCTTTTGAGCTAATACGCTTGTAAAAAACTCATTCAAATTTCAGTGGTTCTTTCATTTTGCTACTTTTAAAATACAATTTACTTCATTTATCGGACAATGAAGTGCCTCTGTAATAAATCTAACATTAAAAAATCATTTCCAGCAAATTACTCCAATAAAATCAATGAAGGTCAGGCTCAGCTGTAGAAACAAATAAATTACCTGCTATTGATAGGGTAGGCAGACTTAATTGTCATTTAGAAAGGCTAAAAGGGATAAAGAAATCTAATAGAAGGAACACATTTATACAGCAAAAATGAGAAAATGGTGAAAGTTTTACCCTGACAGCTCCCATCCATTGGATTGACTTGGTCCCCGAGCAGCACAGGCAGTTGTTTTAACTCTCAGTAGGACACTGCTATGTGCTTTGTATCTGTCAATATTTACCTGCTTCTGTGTTGCCTTGTGATCTTTTTACCTTTCATATATTGAAACACCCCAACAGGATTTCTGGTAATAGGAAATGAAGAATTGATAGAATTTGAACAATCCCATCCTTCGATTTTTTCAGCCAGGTTAAAAGCAGTTTGACCTAATTCAAGCTTTGTGGTACTTCCAGCGATTAAAGAAATATAAAGCTGGGCATTTGCTGGTGGGATTTGTCATTCTCTGATAACAAAGTGATTATTTTATAGTTAAGATCCTTTTTTTAAAACAACTTTCTATTTATTTATTTTAAAAGCTGTCCAGCTCTTTCTGTGAGGAAACTAAAAATGGTATTAACCTGTTGTATTTCCACTGTAGCAGTGTACTCTACGTTTTCAGCTTTTTTTCTTATATATTTAACTTACATATAAGTTCTTACAATAATTAATGTTTAAGCTACCACTACAAGTAATTCTCAGAGCAGAGACAGATTTAAAGTTATAGTTACAGAAGGTTACTGATGGCTCTTTTCTAGTCAAATTTTGAGAATATTCAAGGATGGATATTACTCAAACTCATAGTGCAGAATTTATTCCTTATAAGTAACCGGTATTTCCTTTGGTGCATGTGTTGCTTGACTCTGTCAAGCAATACCTGTGCTCCAACCATAGATTCACAAGCCACAAATACAGGAATCAAAATGGGATCAGGATCAAAACAGGATGCATCATTCAGTGAAATATGGGGAACTATGTGACAGTCAGAGCTGGGTGTTTCATTATAGTACATTGATACATGACAATTTGCATAGATTTGAAACTGACCTGGCAGTGACTGTCATTTGCAATATCATATGTATTCTGCATGAAGTGTCAGATCAGTTTTCAAATGCTCATTCTCCATGGTACTTTAAATCCTAAATATTTAGTCATGTTGCATAAAGTTATCAACAAGAAATATTTTAAATTCATTTCAATTACCTTCAGAGAACTACAGGAGTTCTGTTCTCAACTTAGAAAGTGTTTATCTTTGAGATTTAAAGTAGAATGAAGCTTTCTAAGATATTATATAAACAACAATGTCCTAAAGAGATAGATTTTACAGGTATGTCTATTCTTACATATTTCAAATACAGTATGTTTAAATGTCTCTCTGTCACAGTTACTCTTATAATAGATCTACATTAACTCACAAAGCCTTTAATGACTATGAAGTAGAATGGGTTTCTTAGCTGCGTCTGTCACACAGAATTGTGGCACAGATATTGCTTCCAAACATAATAAAAAAGCTTTTCGACTGAGAATGGTCAAACAGTGGCACAGGTTTCCCAGAGCTGTTCTGAAATCTCAATCTGTGGGAATATTCACAACCTGACCTGCCATGGTTCTGGGTAACCTAGTGTAGGCAATCCTGCTTGAGCAATGGTTTGGACTAGATATTCTTGTTTGCTCCTTTCCAACCTAAGTGATTGTGTGATTCTGTGATTCTACCTCTCAATAGTGATTTCATCATCAGAGATGGCACCTGGTCAACACTAGTAAGAAAAATTGGGTTTTCTTCTGAAGAGTTCCCTAGTGTCACTTGTTACTAAGACTAATAAGACTCATATGTAAACTGAGCTTACTTTGGGCTGCTTAGTCAAGAACTGGAGGTATGCAGGTTTGAATTCATGACACCTACATTTGTAAGTGACCTTTAGTGGAACTTCAGAGTGAGCAGTAAAAAAAAAAATAAATAAAAAAAAGAAAGTTCCTTCAGGCCTTTATAGATAGGAAACTTTTGATACTGCCATTAGAATAAAAGTAATTACACTTATTTGTTTCCACATACAGGAAACCTACAGTCACTATCTCATATATATGTATCTTTGCAATAGATATCTATGTGTGGTTAGATTAATTCCAATATTGAGCATGTTTGATATCACGGTGCTTTCATGACCCTACAGCCTGAATAAAGGCAAGCATATTCCTCGTGACTAGGTCTTGAAATTTCTGTACTCATCCTCTTAAGACTAAACCACTATATGGACTGTCAGCCCATGGAAAGCTTTCTCTTGAGTCAATGACTGGGAAGAGAAGGGTGATAAATGAGCTCTGCAGAAGAGAATAATAAGAAAAGATAAAAAAACACAGACATCACACAGAGCTCTGTCCTATTGCCCTGCCCATTTTCTCAGCACTCTCTGCTATACAGTCATCTAGATTTCATTTTTCAACTGGGCATTGACATTTGCTTCTATACTTAAATACATAAAAATATGAAGAATAAACAAAGAATATGGTTTTTTTAGCACAGTGGGAAATAATGGAGGAATCCTGTCAGAGAGGAACAGGTAAAGCCACATGTACCTTGTAAGTATAAATGTATGATACAGACAAAAAGCTGAGGGATGACATCTTCTGCTCTGCATCAGGGTTATGAGAAAATTCACAGAGTAATTTGATGAGGGGGCTGGGCACAGTGAGCAGAGGACAGTACTTCTATAGTTGTCATGGTATGCAAGACAGATAAGGTATTGTGTTGAGAGTGTCACCTGGACAGAAGATTATTGTAGCAAAAAGATACAGGGAACACTGGAAACAACCCAATGGAAAATAAACTCAGTTCCACTAATGATGGAACAATTTATTTTATTTTATGTGTGGATGTTTGGAGCAGGGACTCTTTGATTTGACCAAAAGTGCATTCTATTAAAGCAGACAGTTGTTCTCACACTGAGTCAGTGAAACACTTTACAAATATGTTTGTATGTATTTTGTTCAGTTCTGAGCTCCACAGTTCAAGAGGGACAGGGAAATACTAGAGACAGGCCAACAAAGGGTTTATGAGGATGATGAAGGGACTGGAACATCTCTCTTATAAGGAAAGGCTGAGAACCCTGGATCTGGTAAGTCAGGAAAAGACTGAGAGGGGATCTTATTAATGTTTAAAAGTATCTGATGGGTGGGTATCAAGTAGAAGGGGCCAGTGTCTTTTCAGTGGTGCCCTGTGATAGGCACAAACAGGCACAAACTGGAACACAGTAAGTTCCACCTCAGCATGAGGAAGAACTACTTTACTTCGAGGGTTACAGAGCCCTGGAACAGGCTGAGCGAAGAGGTTGTGGAATCTCCTTCTCTAGAGACTTTCAAAACCTACCCGGATCTGTTCCTGTGTGGCTTGCCCTAGGTGATCCTGCTTAGGCAGGGGGTTGGACTCAGTGATCTGCAGAGGTCTCTTTGAACCCCTAGTATTCTATGATTCTAACCAGAAATCTGGCAGTCAGGTCAGCACTGCCAGTCTTAAAATGTCAATCAAAAATTATCAATCTCATGACAATTTTTCTTAAAGCCCCAATTTCAGAAGTAATTAGATGGGAATCTTGATTTTCCTTTTCTAACACAAATGTTCTCCTAATTATACATTTGTATAGAAAAGTTGAAACCTTGATGGGTCAAAAATCAAATAGGCTAACAAAAAGCAAAATTATGTGTCATTTTCTTCTGGTTTATAGCAAGTGGATACCTCAGAAAACTTTGTGCTTTTAATAAAAAGACATGAGTAAAATTTTTTTAAAACATTTTTATTCCTTATATACATTATTTTTATTTGGTATATCCCATTTTGTCAAATTACCTTTTAGTGGTCAGAGTAAAGAGAATAATTATTAAAATCATCACACAGTATATGAAAAATATTAGGTATACTTTCTATATGCTGATATAACTGTGTGGCAAAGGCATATGTTAGAAAATCAAATTATTTTCCCATATTTGACTTCTAAAAATTGGTTGTATTTTTGATGCAAACATTTTATTTTGTTTTCTCTTTATTATTAAGATCAGTACTAAATTGAGATAAATTTGTAGTAATCTGACCTGTAGTTTTCATGAGTTTTCTGGAAGCTGGTCTTGTGACAGACATGTGGTTTCCTCTCTGGATTTTCTCAACTATCAAAGCACTATGTACATCTGTAATATCAAGGAAACTTACTGGTGTGTCCTAATTTCAGTAATATGATATTAAACAGTAAACAAGAGATTCCAACAGATTTGTACATAGAAATACAATGATCCTTCACAGGCAGAAAAAGGATGGCATTCATAGGGAAGATATCCCTTCAAATTCCCACTGTTCACATTTCCATTAGGCTAATAATTTAACTCAGGAGTTAAAATTAAAATTATTTTTTTTTTCTTAAAAGTAATTAATAAACTTGTTGGAGCCAAAAGCTTCATTAGACACAAACAGCCACACATGAAGAATTAATTGTTAGGAAGCATAAGGTGAAGCACAGAGATCATTATTGTTCCCTTACCGACAGGTATATATAAATCAGTTGCATCACAGCTATCAGTATTGCTGTGTACAATATATTTCAGGGAAATTTGCCACAAAATTGAAGATTAGTTAGGTGAACAAGGGCAACTGTGACATCTAAAGGCTTCACAATGGTTGGAATAAAACAATAACCTGACACATATTTAGTGAAGATGGATATAATAGACTTCAGTCTGTGCACCAAGCACAATTTTCTAAATAGCTATGTTTTATTGCATTTTGCTCTTATGTAGGTTTCCCTCTGAAGCAAAAATAGGAGCTAATTTCATAAGTAAATGTGACTTTGTCTTGGAACACTGTTAAATCTGTTTTCAGTAACTTAAACATCATGAAGTCACGAGCACTACAAACCTTATCCTAGGATTACCTTGATTAAGGTGCAAAACATTAAAAGCAAATTACTATGAAAGTATGAAACAATTTGCCCTTAATGTTTCAGTCATATCTGTAAAAAATATGACTTAAATCTAGTTTTATTAATAATACATATTTTAATTAAACGTCTAGAGGTGCATCTAGCAGGAAAAATTGAATCTTCACTGGATTGCACATACTTGTATGATTCATGGGCAGTAAATATGCAAAGCTTTATGCCTATAAGGCAATCAAACTGCAAAGCTGATATGCATGTTTTTATCTGAAAGAATGTCTACTAAGACTTAGAAATAAAAATAAAAATAATAACAACAATAACAACAATAAATGCTCTAAAAATTAATCTATTTTTGTAGAACTAATGCATTTCTAGATACAATCTTTTTTTTTTTTCCAGCTGCATGATGCTGGAAAAAATATATTTATTATATATTTATTGCTTTTTCCATTAATCTTGTTACACAAGGTTTGCCTGTATGTGTACATATATATACACATAATATCACAACTTCAGCAATAAAACCATACGATAAAAATTATCAAGGTACAGTAACATAGCACAAAATGCTTTCATTGCAAACTGTTTGGGGTATGAACAGTTCTGCAATCTGCTGATCTACTAACAAAGACTCTCCTCATTTACATCAAGATTGTTTTTAAATGTGCTTAGTTTGCTTTATCTTTTCCTCAGCTACACCCCACACTTTATCAAACATTCAGCTTTGAATGTTTGATAGCTCCTCAGCTTGCTTGCATCTCATGACATCTGCACTGTGAACACCACCAATGCCTTTCATCTGATCGTGTCAAAACACAATAGCAAACAAAGTTATTACAACCTCCAGCACTGCTCTGAGGTAACTCTAGGGTGTCAAATTGCTACCTCTTCTTGAGTGGAGCAAATCAACTGCTCTTCTCAACCTGCAATAGCACAACACATTAAATAGATACATGTTAAGGATATAAAACTTTGATAAAAGTACTAACAGGGTGAAACTGAGTATTAAAACTTTCTTTAAATGTTTCTAACTTTTCAAGATACAACTGTCATGGTCACCATCTTTTCCATCACTGTGGTGATCAGATGTTAATGAATGTCATCTCATAATGTCCTTATAAGAAGAAAACCCTGCTCATGCTCCCATTTCAGAGACAGAAAACTGTTTCTTTTCATGATATCAAGGAGCCAGTTAAAGACGTACAAGTAATGGTTGGGATTTTTTGCTGGGGACTTGGTGTTTTGGTATTAGATAGGTCCAAGGCACAGTTCCTATGGTCACAGAAGCAACTGGCAGTTTCCAGCCTCTCTGCAACCTGCTAAAAAAAAAAAAAAAAAAAAAAAAGCAAAACAGCAGTAACTCCATTTTACATCTCTTGTTTACTGAACACTTTAAAAAAGTTTCATCACCACAGTGAAGTTTTGTTCTTTTGAATGGAGATTCCTTCTAGAAATCATGAGATGTGTCTAAATAGCATTATGGTCAGTAAATGTATTCATGTAACCCACTCTCCATCTGAAAGATACTAATTAACATAGGGGCTTCCTCTGTACACATAGGCACCTATAGACATCTACACCTGTTAACATTTATGCTACTGATTTGGACTGATGTGTTCCTAATGCCAAGAGTTTAAGAAGAATATGATGACATACTTGAGTAAAAAAAGGGAGGAATAAAATAATCAAGAAGTATGGAAGACAAGGGTGTATCAGTCCTGAAAAAATAATTCTTCATTCTAAGGTGAAGAGAGAGATCTATTTCTATTCCTTATGTATAATCCTGAGCATTCAAACTGACTGAGGCACCAAATGGTCATTTTTGTAAGAAATCCAACGTGAAATGATATTCTTTTGCTCTGTAGTTCAGAGATAGTCAAGTCCATATTCTTCCTCTGATTAAGAGCAGTAACTCTAATCCAGATCCCCCCCCGTCCTGTCTAACGAAGCACATTGTGCACTGGTATGGCATATTTCCAGATACTTTCTCTTAAAGTAACTTCTTAAAATTGTTCTACTTCATATGATACGTATATGTTTATACATTCACTGGACTAGGGAGTAGATAACAAATCCTGCAGTTCAGTGTTTGAACCAGCAAAGAAATTTATAGAAATTAAAATGTGAATCTCCTGAATGAAGGCTTCATTTAAAAGTAGAAATAATGGGTGGACTGGACAGTGAGGCAGAACTGACTATTTAAATGGATCTCCAGCCAGCATCATTGGCACATCAGGCCTTTTCATCATCCTTTTACTCTTGTGTGTGTGTATCTCAGGGCTTGGTCTTGGGACATAGTGAAGTCCTATTGCTCATGAATCCTCTCAGGTAAGCGCATTACCATTTTAAGATGGAATCAGTTTAAGATAAACTCTGCCATACACTATACAATTTCCTTAGTCCAGACTAGTCCAAAAACCTTGGTGATTAGATCTAAGACTCTGTTCCCACCAGGGACAAGACAATGCTGTCTCTCTGCTCAAGATGAACCCTTCCATCCGTCACAGTGACTCTGAGCTGAATAAAAGAAAGTTTGACTTTGGATCTTTTGGCTCGTCTCTTCCAATTCACTGAATGTCTTAGTTTAGACAATTATTATCTTATTTTAGATGTGAGACCCGGGACTTATAAGGAGACAAGAAATTTATT
>JAOEGS010020247.1:0-11220 GCA_025447755.1 Corythornis vintsioides
AGCTGATTTTTCTAAAAAGATATGGGGAAAAAAAAATATATATGGGAAAAAAAAATTATTGAATTAAACAAGATGGAGCATCAGGTTCTTGAGTTAGGTAGCTCACTACACCTCCTGAGGTGGAGCCATTCCAATAAAAAACCCAAAATTGTGGTGATGGCTCCAGCCCCGGAGCCATGTGTTGATGTGTTGTATTCTTCTGTTCCTTCTATTGTTGCTATTTTCAACTGGAAGGAGGGATGAAATAATAACCTGTGCTCCCAATTCTTTCACTAACCTTCCTAGGGATCTAAAATGCCTCTTAATTGTTCTTGGACTGTGTACTGATTCATCTCCATCCACGTGAAAAATCAGCAGTAGGTAATAGTCTGAGGACTTCATTAAACTAGGAATTTTCCTAGTGATATTCCTAACTCATGCTCCAAGGAGAGAGAAACCATAGGCAAAAACATCCAAGGCAGTGCAGAAACACATGGAATACTTGTAGTACTCCTACATATTTATACATTTATTTTGGAAAAAAAACCCAACAAAACACCAACCAAAGCAAAAGGACCTCAATCCTTTCTGTGTTAAATTATGAACTGTTTAACACTTCACAAGAATTATGATAGGAAAGTCTTGAGAAAGAAGTAGTGATTTTACAGAATTATTTAGAAGGCAAGATGCTTGGCTGAGAAACCACCTGGCTGTTGGTTGTCTCTTTCCTTCTACTTTCCTTATCAGTCCCTGTTTATTACTGTGCTCATGCCAAGTAGTTTTGCTTTTTGTTTGACTTTTTTGTTGTTGTTGTGAAGTTTTTTTTAATCAACATATTTGTAGCCTTACAAATAAAGATTCATTCTCAGTTCAGGACTTTTTAATGGAAATGGAATCAGTATCTTTGCATAGAGTTGGACCTATATTGAGGGGCTTCTACCTCCTATTTCCAAATAGAACCAACATATTCTAAGCTGGAGCAATGATTTGGTGACCTGAAGAACACTGAGGAAAAAACCTAACTGGAACTTGATAGGGTACCATGAATTGAAACCATTACTTGTTTTGTTAATGTTTATTGATATGTGAGCAAAATTAGACATAAGTCAATTTCATTTTTGTGTATATAATATGTTTCGTGTCCTTTGGCAGAGCACCCTAGGACAGAATCTGAATGGGAAAACAGCTTTGCCTTGAAAATGTTCCTCTTCCAGTTTGTCAATTTGAACAGCTCCATCTTTTACATTGCCTTTTTTCTTGGCAGGTAAGTTACCTTTGCTATCTGCACTTAAAGGAAAGCTTGCACAAAACTCACACTCCTTGCTAATTGTTTACGTTTAAAGAAAATATGCTGACAATTTCAACTGTAATATATAGATGAGAACCAGTTTCTGAGGATAATTAATAACACTAAATTATTATTTCTAACTGTATGTGTGGGTTGGACCCTTGAAATCTTCACTCAGTCATTTAGACAGTAAAAAATCTTTTTAATTTGGTCTATGTACGTGACTTTTCTACTAAATGAGAACTTGGAAGCTTGAAAAAGAAAGCCACTTCCTAAATGTGGGTCTGTATTTAGCCCTGCACTAATAGGCTTTATTCATTTTTTCTTGTTTATTCTCCTTTGGTTACATTTCCCATGATCCATTTCTAAGAATAGTAAATATGTCTGTCAGGTCTTAGCAAGAGTAGGAAACAGAACTTCTGACTCCAATTTTTGTGTATCTTTATCTCAGAGCATGAGATACTGGACAGATCTAAGCTTGCTTCACCTTCACTTCAGTTTTGTTAAGATTTGATATCACTCCTGCAAAACCTACAGAGTATTTCAGAGTACATTCTATAAAGTTTTATAATGTAATTTAAACTGAAGACAGTTTGAAAATTAAAAAAAAACAAAACAAAAAAAACCCCAAAACAAACAAACAAACAAAAACAACAACAAAAAATCACTCATATTAGTGGTTGGTAATATCTGCTTGTTACATCCAGTGGTGCATTTGCCATACGGTATCTAAACCTGTTTGTATCTTTCTATCTCCTGTATCTAGTAGCATCAGGCATGGGTGGGTTGTTTTTTTTTTCATTTATAACTTTCACTGAGGCCCTTAAGAATTTTGGTTCAGTTCATTATACAGGAATCTTAGATTTGTAAAAAGCATTTAGTTATGGTTTTATGCTTGTACGTCTGAGGGCGCAGTCCAGTGCACACTTCATGTTGACAAGCAGATCCCTCTGCTACAGTAAATTCCTATGTATTGCAGTGGCTTATCTGCTTCAAAGAAGATTAGTCTGAATATATGTCTAAAACCTCTGAAGCCAGTATTTTTGTTCTGGACATAATAAAAGGTTAGGATTGCTTGCAAAATTATGATCCTTGTTTGCATTCTGAAACTTCCATATCCTACAGATACCAGATTTAAGCTTGAGTGATTTATTCTGTTTATATTTTATCAGTTTGCTCAGTGGATGTTGTGAAATAACTACTGATACGGGGTGTTCTTGGAATGTCCACTAAAAAACAAAAATCTTATTTTCCAGATTTGCAGGCCGCCCAGGAAAGTACAACAAGCTTTTTAATAGATGGAGACTGGAAGAGGTAAGCAGTGCTATTTTAGGTTGCTGTGAAATTTCCACAAGTAAAACAGAAACGGCTGAAGGACATGAATTGCATTCAGTTTGAAAGATTCCATCTAAAGTGCAGTGAAGAGTAAACTCTTTGCTTTTACGTAAAGCAAAGGATAGGAAACAGGAGACGTGGTTTTCCTTCTGTGCTGAGTGACTCTGCCAAAGAAATGCAGTTCTTCCTGCCTCTCTTTGGGAAAAGCAAACAATAATTGTCCCTTACCTCACAGGCATTACTACATGATTGGAATCTCCTGGGCATATGGAATTTTTGGATAGAGGACATAAATAGAATGCCATCAGATTTTTAATCAGCATCAGTTTCTGCCAGCACAAGACTTGGAGCTGTTGGAGCAGATCCAGAAGAGGCCACAAAAATGATCAGAGGAATAGAACCCCTCTGCTGTGAGGACAAGCTGAGAGAGTTGGGGTTGTTCAGCCCAGAGAAGAGAGAGAGCTCTAGGGAGACCTTATAGCAGCCTTTCAGTAATTAAAAGAGGGCTTATAAGAAAGATGAGGACAAAGTTTTTAGCAGGACCTAAAGCAACAGGACAAATCACAGATTTAAACTAGATATAAGGAAGAAATACTTTACAATGAAGATGGTGAAACACTAGCCCAGGTAGCCTAGAGGTGGTAGATGCCACAGCCCTGGAAATATTTAAGGTCAGGTTGGATGGGACTCTGAGTCACCTGAGCTAGTTGAAGATATCCCAGCTTACTGCAGGGGGTTTGCACTTTGGAGATCCCTTCCAACCTAAAATATTCCATGATTCTCTGATTTAAAAGAAAAAAAAGTAGTATTTTCAAAATTTAGGTTGAAAATATATTAGAATTGCATTTCCCTGGATATTATTAGCATGCTGAATTTATCCCTTATTTCTGAAAAACAGGTTTCCATTGGTAGCCCCAGAGTAAAAAAAAATTGGTAGCTACCATAACTTTTTGGTCTATGGTATAAATAAGTACAATAAATTAAGTTACTAAACATTTTAATATGGCAGTTTATAAAGTTAAGGCACCAGGGCCGGTGATTAAGCTACTGAATCTCTGTTCAGACTTAGGATATTACAAATGAAATACTCTTTTGAAATTAATACACATATATTAGTCTTAAGTGGAATGGACTATAACATTTATCATATATCTAGCACACATAATCCTTGCTTAGGTAGTATTATACAGTTCTCCAAGAAATATCTAAAGGGTGTTCACCTAAGGTCTTTATTAATATTTTTGTAATTAATGTTTATTTTAACATTTCTGTAGCTGGTGGTTAGTGTTTTCCACCAAACATATTTGAATTGTTTTCATTTACCTTCTGAACAAATAAAATGGAAGGAAATTCTCTGATTTTAGCTATTGTTCTTTTTCCATTTCATTTCAGTGTCACCCTAGTGGCTGCTTGATAGATCTGTGTTTGCAAATGGGAGTTATCATGGTTTTAAAACAAATGTGGAACAACTTTATGGAACTAGGCTATCCGTAAGTTGTTAAAATTTGTTTACAAATAGTGATTGCATATTGATTCAGTGATAGGGAAAACTGTTTTAATGTTTCGAGAATGCTTTCACTTCTTGCATCTCACATACTGCAACTTTATTCCCAAGGGAAACATTAACTGCTGCTCTAAAACAAAGCTTCTCTGGCTATGTTAACCCATATAAATTTATTTGGATTTAATTTTCCATAATACAAACAGTTGTTCAGCTTCCAAAGAGAGTAATGGGCTGAGAGTCTTATGGTTCTCTTGAAACTGGAAGAATGTGTTTTCAATAGAAGGTTGTGCATAAAATATTAATTTAATCCAAGTAGCAAGCTTGAAAATATGTCAGAAAGGGTTATGCTCACATGTGCAATCATTCTGAAAATGAAGACAGTGTACTGTATTGTTGTGTGACATGGATTTCTGAAAAGAATAAGAAACCTACTTGAAGTATCAGGTTTCCTGTCTTCTCGGCCCAGCAGCAGAATTTATTTTAGAGCATGCTTATATTTCTTTATGGAAAGCAGTGTTTTGTTTTTTGACAAAACTGTTACCAACTGAGGCAGTTGTTGCTCTGACAGTGACAAGACAGATCAAGAGTTAAACACTAGATTAGCTTGAGAAAAAATTAGTAGCCTTGTAATAAAAACACTTATAAGAAAATTATTTCCCATCTGCAGTCTCTTTTCAGTAATACTTAGAAACAAACAATAGTCTTTAATTGCCACCTATGTCATTACTGCATAATGTTTTTCAATCATATGAGACTAATTTGTGAGACTATTATCTACTTAATATTTATAAGCACAAAGCATATATATAAACAACTATCATAAGTTACTGAGCCAGTACAGTCAATAATGCTTTGTCTATCTAATAAAGTTTATTACAGAATTGGTGGTCACGACGCAAAATGAAGAGAAGAGGGCAATTAATGGAGCATAAAATTTCCCTACCTCAGTGGGAAAAAGATTGGAATCTGCAGCCTATGAATCTCCATGGATTAATGGATGAATATTTAGAGATGGGTGAGCAAATTGAGGGAGGTGTCAGTGTGAAAATATCTTTTGCATTTCCTATTTCTAACCATAGAAATGCCTATCTAGTTTTACAGTTTGGCTTTACCACCATCTTCGTTGCTGCCTTCCCACTGGCACCTCTCCTGGCATTACTTAACAATATTATTGAAATAAGGTTAGACGCGTACAAGTTTGTCACTCAGTGGCGAAGACCTATGCCTGCAAGAGCAACAGATATAGGTGAGAGAAACTAATGCTGTCACTGTCAGGTACTGTCTCTTTGGGATTCCTTCTTTAATGCAGCTTAACCCTTGAAATAGTTTATGCCTCAAGACTGAAACTGATAATATAACTTACAGTTCTCAAAGGCAACTCTCTTGTTAAGCGACCAAAGGATGCTTAGTTGCTTAGCTAACAGGACTCCTCAAATTTGCTTTTTGTTTCCAATAAGGGATCGTAATAGTTGGATTCTGAAAACAGGCTAAACAGTATTTCAGAGTTCTGATTTGTGGAAGTCTAGCTCTCAGTGCTATCCAGAATGAATTGTATTTAGAAATTAAACATAAAGACTAAATTCACTTTCGGTTTAAAACTGAATTAAATAAAAAGAAGAAATATCTTTCCAAAATCTTCTATTTATCCTTTATAACCAAAGGTTATGGTTATACTTGCTTAGCTATTTCTTCTCAGCAGGATATACCCTACTGAAAGTTTTCATTCAGTTGGAGACAGTGGTGGCAGGAATGTTAGGACATGGCTTAATCCTGACTAGTTTTTCTGACCAAATTATTCTTTCTCAGTAAGAAAGAAAAACTGTCTGACTATTAATGACTTTAATATCACTAGTATGACTTTATGTGACTTCATATGACTATAAAAGACTAATTATATTTCTCTTGGGTTTAGGTATCTGGTATGGTATTCTGGAAGGAATTGGAGTTCTGGCTGTCATCACCAATGCCTTTGTTATTGCCATTACTTCTGATTATATTCCACGTTTTGTCTATGCATACAAGTATGGTCCCTGTACAGATCAAGGATACAGACAAGAGAAGTAATTAAGATATTCTCTATATATACATGTGTATTTCTGTGAAAGCACACTTTGCCACTGTATTTCTGTGTTAACATAAATACATCAGTAACATTTTACCTTCAACATCTGTACAAGCCTGCACAGATGTTAGATGGGAGTAACCCAGCCATTCCAGAGAGTTTGCAAACTAGTTCCACAGTTTTAAGTGGAATATCATGTCTTCCCTTCTGAACGCAGACAACAAAGTTGCTACACATTGTAGCAATTTTCAGGCTTTCTCTAGATAAGCTTTTCTTCTTTTTTGCAAAAGTTCTGGACTGTCTTCTCCCACTGAACCCTCTTCTATGCTAAGCCTCGTTCACCCTCAAACTTTCTTGCCTGTTCTTCTTCAGCAATGCTTGCAGCCAAGATTCAGCAAAACTGGCCTTGACGCTATTTAGCCTAACTCCATATACAGTTTTTCTTAGCTTCACACGAGGTATCTTGCCAATCTTTGCACCATCAGGCTGGTTTCCTGCACTTGTATCCAGACACTATCAGTGTCTCTGAACTGTGGTTGTGCTGTGCTCTGTCTGCATTTCCCACTGTCTGTCATACCTTTTATGCAATCTAGACAGATCACAGTACTCAGGGACATTCTTTCCTTGGAGACCAGTGTCCTACAGGTGGTTTTGGGACTTGATTTTTGAAGATTTTTTTGTTGTTGTTTTTCTTTTTAATGTGAGAGTCATGGTTACCCCAAGAAAAGGAAGCATCACTTGTGCTTGAGAGATGTGCATCAGTATTAGCAATCTTGTCATCCTTATTGCACAAGAGGAAGAGTGAAAGCATCAAAGCTGGTTCAGCAAGTCAGTACTGCCTTAGTTCAAACAGCAGGGATCTGTCCTTCCTTCCACCATTGCATCATCTCTAATTAAAATAGAGATTTACTGCTCCTGTGCTGTCACAGTTTGAAGAAGCAATAGTTAGTGCTTAATGTGCACTACCTATTTAATAGAGAACAATGTAATTTTATTTCTTCTTTTGGCAGTAGTGATTCGAGCTGTTAGGGGAAACCTGAAGATTCAAGAGTTATAATAGGATCCCTGATATATCTCTCTTATTAAAATTTCTTTGCCTTTCAGAAGGCCCTTTCTTAAAGTACAGGACTGATTTCCAAGAAGATGGGATTTCTTACATACTTGTGCTTTTCCAAGAACATAATTCAATGTGGTTTTAAGATGGCTGTTTGGTATATATGCACTGTTCATTAAAATTCTTGATTCAACTTGTAAGACATCATTTTTTGCTATACGCTGCATGATTGGTGGCAGATTCTGTAAGGATGTTAAATTATTCTCCTTTCTGCTTCTCTAGCAGTCTTTTTAAGTTCAGTAATTTCAGGAGGTAGTGAATAACACCATAGCAACCATTTTTGGTTTCTATCTGCTGGTAGATAAGAAGCAAAACTGTGAAAAATGTTGGAAATGGATTTTCTTTTAAACAGTATTATCCTGGAAGCATGTTACTTGTTTCTGTACAATAAAACTTTGCTTCTCTGCTTAAAATTTTAGAATCACTTTTGTCTTGATAAGCAAATAGAATAGAACACTCACCATATGTGATAGAATATGTTTACATACAGAATCTATGCTATATTAACCACTTTATGAAGGAAGTCCTATGTCTTTTCCCTTCAGATGCTTAAAAGGATATGTCAACAGCAGTTTATCAGTATTTGACTTGAGTGAACTTGGGATGGGATACTCAGGCTACTGCAGGTATGTTTCAATGCTCTCCCTTCTTGTAATGCATATACTTTAATACAGACATTAGATTGAAACTCAGTGCTTAAATTACTGGCGTACTAATTTATATTTGCTTGTAAAGATACTGGAGCTCAGGTTTGTTCAAGATGGAAGTTGCAGGTGCAAACACTGTATGGTAGGATGCAATCCTTACACACTGGAAACATATGTTCTGAGTTTTTCCAGGATTCTCATAATCTGTGTCTTTCATGCCTTTACGGATTATTTCATTTCAAAGTTTCCCCAGCTGCCAGGAAGAATAAAAATTCTAATTTCAGCTTTAAGCATTCTGAGGTCTGTTAATTCAAATGCACAATTAAAATTTTTGTTGTGGCTCTAATGCAGGTCAAGATCCCAAACAGTTATGCTAAATAAATACAAGAAATTCAGCATAAAAATGAAACGCAACATTATGTGTGCACTCTTTCTGTTTTCTTATTAGTTCTACAGTGAGAGTTAGCTTGAATTGACTAAGAAGTTAAGGAATCATGTTACATTTATGCAGACTGTGTCTAGATTACCTCCAGTATTTATAAACAAACACAAGAACCAATTTAGAGTCAACACACTTGAACTTAACACTTCAAGGTGTCATCTTTGTAACAATAAAATAATTTGCTCTTGATTTTTTGGAAGCAAAAAGGTCCAGTTTATAAGCATTCCTGTAAAATTGTTTATATTGTTAACTATTCTTTACCTTTTCTGTTTAATTTCCCTTGGAGTATGTTTTCATTTCAGTTCCTCTCCTTTTAGCCAGATCTGGGATAATCTAGAGAGCTGTACACCATGTTCAGGTTTTTGAGCACGGGAGTAACTTACAGGGTGTTTGTTTGCTTTACAGGTATAGAGATTACAGAGCTCCACCATGGAGTTCAACTCCCTATGAATTCACATTGCAGTTCTGGCATGTCCTGGCAGCAAGGCTGGCCTTCATCATAGTATTTGAGGTTAGTCATGGGAAGGAACAATTCCTCTCTACCTGTTTGAAGTCCAAGTTGATTTGTTACAGTAGTCTCATAAACATATCCAGTATCATCAACTGCTTGTTCTTTGCAGTCAAGAGAGATAAAAGAAATAATCACCCTCCCCAAACTGCTGTCAGCTGTTTCAAACTGAACTGACAGCAAGCACAGATTCTAGAGTCCTTCCAAAGCTGTATTTGTTGGTTCTCATCCAAATCTTTAAATGTTTCATTGAAAATGAAATGCAACTTGTGTGTGCGTACAATAATTACATACTAAAATCTGTCAGGAAAATGAAACATGCTTCAAACCTAATATAAAAGTACAAATGTGTGTAGTAGTAACTTTGAAGAATGTATTACCTATCACATTTCTGATAGACCTCTAATTTACTTCTTTTTTTTCCAATTTTTTAATTTACATTTTTTGGTTTGTTTGGGTTTTTTTTACTTATTTACCCAAATATGTGTGTGCATGCATAAAAAAAAAAAAAAAAAAAAAAAGGAGATGCTTTTCAGTTGTGAATTGAATCTCAGATCACTTTGCTACAGACTTTTAGGACCACTTTTTAGGCCCTAAAAAGTGGTCCTAGAAATGAATATTTATGTATCTTTGAAATAATTATTTCTCTTCTTCTTTTCAGCACCTTGTTTTTGGAATAAAATCTTTTATTGCCTACCTGATTCCAGACATGCCCAAAGACTTGTGCGACAGAATGAGGAGAGAGAAATACTTGGTCCAGGAAATGATGTATGAGGCTGAACTGGAGCATTTGCAAAAAGAAAGGAAAAAGAATGGGAAACAGTATCACCATGAATGGCCTTAGTCACTACCATGCTGCAACAAAAACACTGGGATTGAAGAGTGCAGAGTCTAGATCATGTGTGCACTTGGCAGTGTATATATGCTCTTGCTGGCAGTACAGTTGCAGGCCTTGGTAGGAACTGGTAAATAGATGCTTCCAATGGAGCAAATGAAAAGCCTTACCTGTAACTGGTCTGTGGTGAGCACTATACTCAGGAATGTGCAGACAGATTAAAAATATGGACTATGGTAAAAAAAAAAAAAAAGGCAATGAATTTTTATGCTGTTCTTGAAGATACTAGCAGCATAACGAAAATAAATTACCAGTACCACTGAACATATACAGTAAGGGCATGACTAAAATTAACTTACATTATTTCCACTACTTCTACAGCTTCTGATTGCTCAGCTCCATTTGTAATGCCTCTGAAGAAAAAGAGCAATTGTTACCTTTGTGGCCCTAACTTGATATAAATGATCTTTCAGGCTTGCTGTTTTGTCAGGTTTGTCCTAGTCTCCTGCTGAGATTGTGGATGTGGTCCTACCCTAAAAAGGGATCTATGGCTGCTTAATATATACTATGCAGTTTAAAATTTGCACATCAGTTGTAATTTATTTATCCTTCTAGTTGAAAACCAAAAATTCTAAATTATAAGAGAAAACAGCAGCACTAAGAGAACGCATCACAGTGCCCACATTGCAGCTATATTTGAAAATGTTATGGCTGTTGTCTTTCCACTTCTGTGTGCAGAAAGGCCACCTCCACATGCTTTCAGGACGAAAGACCTGTCATTTTCATGCTCAGATGTAGCATGCAGATGTCTGACTGTGTTACTGTTCCCTTTGATCTGTTTGGGCAATGATTCCATGACTTCACAGAATGCTAACTTGAAATACTCTCATACAGTGACTTCATCCTGAATATACAATTAACTCTTTATAGTAAGCAAGCTTAAGCAGATATATATTAGACATACAGTTTAACATTGTGACTTGTTTGTTCAGGGAAGCAGAAGCAGAGCAGTTTATAACAATGCTCTTCTTGTTGTAATAGAAGATGTTCCAGTAATATGCACTTCTTTTATTGGCCAAAGTCAGAGCATGGGAGTTAGAGACAAATACGTATACAGATTGTATATAAATGCACAGCACACAGTGGTTACTTTTAGATTTTTTTATTATTATTTGTATGTCTTCTTACAGTTTTGGGAGGCTTTTTGGATAAAATCACTATAAAAGGTAGATGTTCATGTAAAGAAGTAAATTTTGGTTTCTATGTGCATACAGCAATGTTGCTAATGGTTATAGTCACATTTTGGTGATTAAATTGTCTATTAAAAACATTTCATAATGGGGAAAAAGATAAGCACTTAATTTAAACAAGTGTGTAGGATTCACTTGCAGAGAAGGGAGTGGAGAAACAGTTACAATCATTCTGTTTCTTTTGTACAATTTTAAATAATGCTTCTCTCTATTGGATGAGAAAAATATATTAAAAAAAAAAGAGTCAACAAAGCAC
>JAOEGS010020247.1:11320-31038 GCA_025447755.1 Corythornis vintsioides
AAATATATTAAAAAAAAAAAAAGAGTCAACAAAGCACAATAACTATAAAGGCTGCAAATTGTAACATTATTTTTAAGGACAAAGCTGCAGCAAGATTCCTGCTGACATATAAGAAAAGACCTGAATTTTTACTACTTAAAATACCCTATTTAATCAGAAAGTGTGATTCCAGTATTCACTTAGCACAAGCATTTTATTTTATTATGCCATATAAAATTAACTTTAAGAATCAAGAGCCCATCAAAGTGGATGAGTATGATCTGCTGTATCCAGGGAGCTTAACATTGAACCTTAAGTTGTTTCACCATATTAATGAGATTTCTTGGTTAATTCCAGCTCTCTGTGACCAGACAAGACAACTGTAGGAGTATCTACAGTATTGCAGAAAGGAGGAAAGAAATTGGAAGGTATGGTCTAATCAGATATATTACCCATTAGTTCTGTTTTAAAGGGCTGGTGGAACTCAGCTTTCCATATTTTGGAAAGGCTGTTTTGTTCATTCATATTCTGGGTTATGTATTTAGTTCCTCATGAAGTCCTTATCAGAATTAATTAATGCACTCTCCTCAGTGCTTATAGAATCACACCATTTGATTGAATTTATTGTGTATTTCATTCTGTTGAATATTAATCACTGTTTGACAGCATTAACCATGTGCCACAGCTTCTTTTTTTGTGTCATGTAGTGACAGTACTTCTGTGCTTCAGAAGGTCACAGATGAGCTCTTTTTTTAATATCTTCTCTAAAAACTAAATGCCTTGGCTGGCCCAAGGTATAAAAGATACAGTATAAAATTAGGCTAAAATCAGAACTATTGATTGTTTTATACTTTCCTGTTTCTGCTGTGGATATTCATGTGTCAGTATATACTTAGGCAAATTCCAATTGGACTTAAGAAACACAATGGAAAGAAAATATTTTCATATTTGAGATTTTAAATATAAATATTAATTATTTTCAACACTGGTGTATAAGAGTATATCAAAGGCAGGTATGTAGATCTGACATTGCATTTTACACACTGGAAAAGCACAAGAAGTTTTGGAGAAACACTGTGTGTGTTCCTTTATTTTTGGAGAACATCAACAATACCTAATGGTTTTGCCACTAGCCATTCGCTTAAGCTGAGAAAACTTTTTGCTAGACTTGTTTAGTATGCTGTTTGCATTGACTGCACGTTATTTTACTGAAGTGTAAGGCACACACTGTCCTCAGGAATAATGTATTTTATGAATGTTGAATGATCTTTTAATATTCTTACTATTGTCTTTCCAAACAAATGACCAGTATGAATAGACTGCATGCAGGCTGCATTTGTGAAATCTGATAAAGCTTTGAACTTCAATTTGTGCAAAAATGCTTTAGATCATTGCAGATCTAATCTATGATAACTTTGCTCTATGCATGCGCCCTTAGAGAGACTGCATGAGCAATTAAATATTTTTAAATACAAAGGATTAGTCCAAAATGTCTTAATTATTCCTAACCAAATTCCATGTCTTGATTCAGACAAAATAAATTTCCATTTTAGAAATAGCAAAAAGTCCGTATGCATTATACACCTCTCATTTATAATGATTTTTCATTCTAAATTTGTGCCTAATGTGTGAGATCTGAATTCTGGTGACTGAAAAAGGAAAAAAACCACCTTGGTTCTGCTTCATTTAACCATCATAATAATGAGATGTTCCTTCTTGGAGCTCAAAATCTGCCTTCATATAGAGGGATGCGTTAAGATCTCAGTATTTGCAACTGAGTGCTAACAGGGCTGCCTGGAGATTAAACCCAGGCTCTCTGTTATGATGTCATTCAGTATCCTTGCCAGAATGGCAGCAAAGTTGCAGGCATTTGGAAACAAGACAAACCACATTTTATCTACTTTTTTATACTTTTTACCTACCCTTTCTGTTAAAGGATTTATAGAGGAAATTTAGATGAACAATGAAGTTAATATTGATGATGACAAGGCTAAAATTTTCATAGTCATGATGGATGATAAGTGGGTTTTTGTCAGATGTTTCTTTGTAAGTACAGATCTTCATTACTACAAAACACATCATTTATTGCTATGCCCTTTTCCAATAGCAACCTCTCTTATATTGTGTTCTGGGGAAAGCTCAAAAGAAAAATGTCTGGAGGGCATAGTGAAAATAGGTTAATAGGCACATATCTTAATGCATACATTAATCTCCTGAGGTTTCCTTCATAAAATGTTCAGCAGGGGGGAAAATATCTTGGGAGACACAGCTTTAGGGTGAGTGTTAATATGGGGAAAGGCAAGAACTTTGGTGATATTTTATTCTTAATGTGCCATTAGGATGATCAGTCCAATGTAAGTGGTGCACATCTGCTGTTTCCTTGCTGTGGAAACACTGCAGACTCTGAATGGGAGTATTGCCAGAGAGAATTTCTGAAGCTGTGGGATCTAGTAGCATTACATGTCAAGTTCCATCATGGGACTTATTAATCTTTTACATTATGTCACAGTTCATTCAGGGGCAAATTAGTACATATATATTTAGAAGCATCATAAAATTTTAATTAACTGAAAATCATCTATGTCCATAAGTTGAAACAGTTTGTACATAATTAACTTGTGTCACAAATGTTCATTAAAACTATTACAAACTAGATTTTTTTTACATACACTGGGCAATGCCATATCAATAAAACTCATTTTATGCAAACAGTTAAATATTAATGCAATCAAGCTAATGGAAAATCAACAAATCTATTTTCTATTAAGTATTGCATAAGAGAAAAAGGACAGAGATAAAAATAATGGTTTCAACAATCACAATGTAATAGTACTTTCAGAATAATTTTTTTTTGTACTCCTCATAAACTACTGAGGTTGCATATGTGGTAGTAAAAGTTGAAACAAATATTAAATCCAACCTCTAAATAATGTTTATTTGATGTTAAGACTGACGATATAATACAAACATAATTTCACATTTAGACAGTCGTCTTGTTTTGTTATTTCAATGCATGTTTTGACTAGTGCACACAGTGACACTTTTTGAAAGTATTTAAGTAAATTACAAAACTAAATTCCTGTGGTGGGAAATTTAGCAGCTTGAAAGGATCCCTGAGTCTTTTCATACTCAAACTCACACTCACAAAGCCCATGTTCTACTGCTGTAAAATATAACAAGCCAGCATGTGAGGGATGAGGAATCAAAGGGCTCCACTTCAATTATTTTTTCTCCAGAACTCCAACAGGTTTCTGCAAAACTAGAGCTTGAACATGGAGCATGGCAACCACCCTCATGATCCTTTTTTTCTTCTCTGACTCATTCTTTACTTATCATCGGTGATTTATTAAATGATGCCTTTTTGCTTACAGTCAATTTCCAGGGAAATTCTGTTACTGCAGAATTTTTAACAGGCTATTTTTGGATGTCCCAAACTGAGAAGCCACAGCAGAAAGTGCACAAATACTAGTTTGTCTGGTGCTTTTTACAAGTTGGTAAACTTTGGAGGGAGTGATGTGAGGAATCATGGGATGCATCTGTGTGTGCCATTAGGTCAAGCACTTTGCCAAGCACTACATTTTGCACTCCTTATGCCCCTCTCTACAAGCACACACTCATCCTATATTTAGGATGCAATCCTAGCATTTTTACATTTTTAAAATAGAGTCATATTGACAGTTTATCTCTGATATTGACATTGCAACCATATTTACCAGAAATTTGTATTGGCGTGATTTTGGCAAAATCACGATAGCACAAAGTTATAATGGCAGAACAAAAATAGTAGAGAAATGGCTTTGCTGTCCATGTTATACAGGAATTTTTTAAATCCAGAACTGTAGTTTGACCTTGAAATGTTAATGTATTCCCTCCTCACTACACTGGAAATTACCTTGTGTTAGTTCTGTTGGTTCATTCAAACTTTTTGCCATAGCCTCTATAATGTTCAATATGTTCTTTATGTTTTTCACTCACTGCCATGAGCTAGTTGTTAGGATGCTGCTGGGTGAGATACAGACCCAAAGCAGTCTAAAGCTAATGAGATTCTAAATAGTGAGATTGCAACATTTTTTTTTTCTGTTAATAATGAAGAAAAAAAAAAATCAGATCACCTTTTTATTGTGTTCTATTTAGATGACTCAGAAATTTGTATTGAAAAATCTTCCAAATGGTTGGCTCTAATTTTTCCTAGTGTCACTGAAATTTTAGTTCTTTGAAATAATCTCATGTAAAATCTAATTGAATAACATAGTTCAGTCATTTTTTACTCTGCTAGTCCTGGCTAACTTGCAATATCATGATCATAAGAGATTTCTTAAAATTTGTATATATTTGAAATTTATGTAATATTTAAATACAACTTGGTTTCTAAGTAAGGAATAAGAGTAAAATTTCAACTATTTTTTCTATTCATAAATCCACACTTTGTAATATTTAAAATAAGATTCCAATACCATAGGGTGTTTCAGAGAAATTTACTTTTATGCACTACTAGCTGGAAGTTCCTCTGACCTGTCAGCTTTCAGTTTCTTTTGTGTTTTAAAATTACTATTACAAGCCAATACGTTCCCCATAACTAAAAGAATTCACTGAGGAAAAAGTTGTTGATCTGACCATTGTAAGACACTTCTGGCATAAATTTGTCTTTGAGATGCTGTTTACTTTATCAAGGTTTACATGTACAAATGCAACTACTTACTGTATCATACACATTTGAATATTGCATTTTTTTCAGTAATAAACTTGGATATCTTTGAGTTTTTGAGTCTTTGAGCTTCATTATTCCAAATATTCAAAGTTCATTAAATAAAAAATAGCACACTGATGTTCATGAATCTTCAAACCACAATATAGTAACTAAGTAATTTACGGATTAAACTTGGTTCTGTCACGTTCAAATTTTAACAATATTCTCTTACTGTGGTCTGAAGGCATATCTAGATTGACTTTTCAAATTTTTAATCATTTATGGTGTACTGCTTTCACTAGTGGCTAACAAATTCTTAAATTTAAGCTCTTGTTCTAGAATTTACATGTTCCTAGTTTCTTAATTTCATTTTTTCAACTCAAATGCAGAGGTTATCACCTCCCTGGAAGGATTAGTGGCTTCAGGATGTAAATAAAAAGAGAAGAAGACAGCTGTAAACAACACCAACATGAATGTTTAATCAGAATGGTAATTTTCCTGAATTCCTGTTTCCCTATGCCATGTCCTTAAATCTTGGTGGAAGACTGAATAATGAACTACTGATTAACAATTTTAACTGTCATATGTAAGTCCTTGTGTTTGGCTTAGTAAAACCCTGTGGAATGCCTGGCTCATTTACAAATGTAGAAAACACTTCAGCTCAATGAGCAGCTTTAGTTGAAACAAGCCTAGTCCAGAAATGTGAAGTTCAAGAGAAATCCTTCTGGATAATTCTTCAAATGCATTTTGATAGAGTGCACTAACTCCTTTTTTTGACATCAAATGGACAAAATAAGTTTATTTGAGGCAAAATACTTGAAAAGATTCTAAATCTTTCTTTAATGAATCCAGTGTTAAGGTGTTACTAAATGTGAAAAAAAACCTTCCAGTATTCAGAGCATAAAAAAAACACACTACAATGAGTAAATGCCTGAAGAAATATTCAGAGCAGACTTGGTTGGTTTCACAGTTAGCTTTTTCTGAATCAGATATTCTTCAACTGCCAGTGAAGAGGGTTTTATCATTCACTATGTAGCTTCACATTGGAGTTTTGAACCGCTTTCACCCCAGAAATATTTTACATCCTAAACATAATAGCTAGGCTTTGTTAATATAACCCAAAGAAAATATGTGTGTGGCTATGATATATAAATGTTAGAACAGGATTATTTACAGAGTTTCCATCTCTGCCTTGCTAGCCACACTGAGGATGGAGGCATGTAAGGAAAACCTGGAATGTGAGACAACAGGCTGCCAGCCAGACTCAGCTGTAAACTTTTACAAGATTATTAAAACTGTGTAAAAGAGATCAACACAAATATTGACTTCATTCTCAGTTTGTTGACAAACTGTCCCACACAAGCAAGGCAGTATCATTTACAGACTGTTCTTTCTGTTCTCTGATTGATTATCTCAGGACCATTCCCAGAGGTAGGGTGTGAACACAGTCAGGGGAAGTGACTTCAAAGACCAGTTAGACCTAGATCACCTAGATCTACATCATAAAGATGGTCCTGATAAAAGAAACATATGGATTCTTCAGAGCACTATTAGCTAAATATATCATCTGGCTCTATAACTGTCTGAGTCTTCTGTGATGTTTTCATTCAGTTGGTTTCATTCCGTTGTGAGTTTTATTTAGAAAGAAGTACATTCATCAAGAAAAACACATCCAGAAGAAAAAGGTGAGAGATGGTGTTTTGAGTTTCATTTACAAAAGGCAATTTTAAAGGAAATGTGTTTCACTGAGACAGAGCACTTAGTGTACTTTCTTCCAAGAAATTTTACCAGACAGATTATTTTGTCTAAGTATGTGTCTTTTTTTCAAAATTCAGCATAGATTATCAATTAGGATGGGTTTGTTGGGGTGGTTTTTTTTATTACATAACAGTAGTAGGTGGATCTGTTTGAGCTGAAAGGCTTTTTCCAAGACTAGCACAGATAAAGAACTATCCTGAATTCTAAGTAAAATTTATTTTCTCCTGTAACTTTTACAATAAGGTGTTACAAAGAAACCTAAGTTCCACAGAGGAAGCAAACACAATCAACTCAGTCACTAAAAGACCCCTCTGGTCTATACAGCATTCCTGTGAGGAGGCTCTTTGCAATACCTACACATAGGCTGAGACTAGTTCAGCCTGACCTACCCTCCTCTGCCTTATATCAGAGGGCAGTTCACAGTCCCACCCTAGTGAGAGACCTCAGAAACTTAACTGAAGTCTTTTTCTATCTCAAATGCACCTTTAACATTTCTATTCAATGATTAGTTATTGAACAGAGCATGTTATATAAATGTATTGCAGCTACTTCCAAACAAGAGCTTCCATGACAAGATTCATAAATAAAAATCTGGCCTTTATTGCTATAGAGAGCAGTTGTTCCCTCTTGGTCATCTACAAGCCGGTAAATATGATAAAAAGAGCTCTTAATTTCTGAATCTTGAGAAAAAAATTTCCACAGCTTCTAAAGGCGAGATTCTCTGCTCATATTAGTATAGGATTTTTCATCGGGATTGTAACCAGGAAACGGGTGTTTGTTTTCTTCGTTGATGTTAATATTGAAGGTGTCGTCTGTTCCAGTTTTATTTACAATAACGTTAGACAGATTTTTTCCAAAGTCTATCTGAAAAAAAAGAAAAATCACCAGTAGTTTGCAGCCTGTATTCACTGCATTTTTTCTTTGTTCAAAGGGTATCTTGTTACATTTTGAAATCTTTATTTCTTTTCTTAGAAAACTGAGGAGTTATTTCAGTTCAATAAAATTATTCCTAGACTCACAAACAAGCACTCATTAATGCACATCCCCTTCATACACCACACTGATTTTCTCATTCCCCTGGCAAAAGTTTCCAGCAAAAGCAATGCAAATTCAACTCTTCTGTTCATGTCAAAGTCTTGAAATGTGCCCTTGGTGCATTCCTAGTCATTTAAATTTAGTTAATTTGCATACTTACCTGCATTTTAGTGTATTGGGTTTTTGTTTGGCCTACACTTGCCTCAGGGTTTTCACTCTACAACTACTTGATTAATGTTGTTATTCTACTTTTAAGCAAATACAGGGTGATAAATTCATATGTGGGGTTTTTTACTGGTTTTATTGAGAATTTTTTTACCCAGATAAGTTCTAGATGAAGTCCGTGTTGAGCACCTAAAAGCCAAGTGAGACAGCTGAAGCAAATCTAGAGCCAGAGCTGCTCTCTAAATTAAGCCAACTTTAATCAGCTGAGGTGCCCCTTTTCGTGGCTCCTTAATGAGCTCCTGAGAAACCTGGGGAAAAGCGCGGGGGTGGGGGGGCAGCCAGGAGCAGCAACAGCCGCCCAGGTGCTGCTGGTTGTAGCTCAGCCTGATGGGCCGGCAGCGCTGCCCCGGAGCGGAGAGGCGCTGCCGGGTCTGAAGGTGGGGATGGTGGCAGCGGAGGCAGCAGCAGGAGAGGAAGAGGAGCTTTGTGGACGCGTGAGTACTAAAGTCTTTCTTCCTGTGGCCGGGGGGAGGAGTTAGTGGCTCGCTGGATTCCTTTGGGGTGTATAGTGCGGTTTCGTTCCCTCTCGACTGCCGGAGGGGAGGGCAGGGAGAGACCGGTGGTCTGCTGGCCAGCCCGGGGGCTGTTGTGTGTCAAACAGCGCAAAACAACGTACACCGGTAACTTATTACCGACCAACACCGATCGGAGTTTGGCTGATCTCGTTTTTAGTCTGTTGTGCCTACACGTCATCCCTCGCATAACTTTTAAGAAGCAATTGCTGAAAGTCTGTGTGCGCCGCGTGTGCCCTTATGTACGTACACACGCACTGAGCTGCCGGGCGGGTGGGCTCAGGTACTCACCTCCTGGCCGTCGTGCCGCACTCCGCACCAAAGGAAAGTCTTGAGTCTTTTGGACCAAAAGCAAAAGAGGTTGCAGACTGGCTTAATTAACACTGGTGGGATATCTTCTCCTTTATTAGGCCCTGAAAGAAGAAAATAACGATGCCTAAGTCTATAAATAAATAGTTAGGTGGGAGTATTGGAAATGTCAGAGCATGGTGGGGAGGTGAGGGATTGGAGTCCCTTGCTTTCTCCCCACTCTGTGTCTCATAAGCTGCTTGCCAGACTTCTTGAAAGCTCGTTCAACAGCTGAGTTGGATTCTTGTGCAGAAGTATTTTTATATGTGTGTATATAAAAAACACTGACCTGTTATAAAACTTATCAGCAGTCCTGTGATGGCACAGCCTAGGCAGCCGATGGCACTGAAGTACAGGTAGGACAGGGAGTACCAGGTGTCTGCCAGGAAAGGCCTATGAAAAAGTGACAAGCTAGTGGTGACCAGTGAGTATATTTGTCACTTGGCTGTGCCAGCAGAAGGCACTTCATGCTGCAGTCTGTGTGTGGTCTGGCGGTGGTCTCTGTTTGGTGGTTGCTGGCTGTGCTGCAGAGACCTGGTGCAGGCTCAGGCTGCACATGATACCATAGTGCAGGTTAAGGGGTAAGGACAGGGA
Organism: Corythornis vintsioides; assembly: GCA_025447755.1. Lineage (NCBI taxonomy): Eukaryota > Metazoa > Chordata > Aves > Coraciiformes > Alcedinidae > Corythornis > Corythornis vintsioides. The sequence continues at coordinate 20,459 of JAOEGS010020247.1, forward strand.
CAGTACCTGTGTGGAGCTGCTGTGGGAGCCACTGTCATCAGAGTCTCTGTGATATTAGCCAGCGTGCAGTTGAGAGTCAATAGTGGAAGAGGAATGGACTTTGTCGGTGGTGCAGGATAAATGAAAGAGCCAGTACCAGACCAAAAAGCTAAGGTGATCCCAGCTAAGAGGCCTCCAATAGCACCCTTGGCAAGTATAGAAAAATACTATTAAATGTGATGTACAGGAAGCACTTCTCTGTGAATGTGATTTAGGCAGGAGTAGGTGATAGCTCATTACAGTGTAAATCAATTCTGTTCTCTCTCCACCAAGATATAAACATGGGGATTTCTTGCCTTCTACTAATAAGAATTGAAGCAAAACTGTGGTCATGAAAACTGCAATACAGAGTTGAGTTTTACTTCTGGGTAAACAAGATTGGACTATTCATGAGGCAATGTAATTCTCTGTGTCCCAAGGTGAATACAAGCTGAAGCAATTACTGAATGATTTTTTTTAATGTATTTTTTCTAATGAATTAGAAGAAACTCAGAAATAAAAATATTTTTTAAAAAATCCCTTATGTGGCTCTAACCACCAATTATTCGACAGTTGCATAGAGTTAATTTATAAAGGGATAAACACAGACAGTGAAGAGGGACTCTGAAGAGATCTTGGACTGCTCAGGCTCTAAATCTCAATGACCCAAAGAGACACAAATTTTAAAAACCCAAACAATTTTCAACACCCAAACAATACCAAGAAATTTTATTTTAGATGAGGTTTTTTTTCTTACCTTCCAATTAGCACAAGGAAACACAATTCCCAGGGTAAATAACCCCAGCATGGGTCCCCCACACATCCCATGGATGGAGAGGGAGGCCTGTGGATATAGAGAACAGACAGGGACTTAGTGCAGCAGCTGGAGGGAGTGTGCACTGTTCAGGTCTTGGTCTGTAATTTTATGTGGGAAATGGTGGGACATAAGGGACCAACAGTGACTTCAGTAAATAATTAAAGAGAATCACATTCAGTATTGTTTACCAGCAGTAATTAGTGAAGGAGCTAGGGGATTTATGATTTAGGGTTTTTTCCTAACTATTCCTTTCAGAGTGTGTCCACAGATATTGTTCTGGGAATCTAGCAGTACTCAAGGCTGTCAGCATTATTTGCTCAGTTCATTATGTTTCTGTTAATTCTTGTTCAGTTCATTGCATTTTTGAAACAAGAGATACCTGCACTACTCCTCCCAGCAGCGATGCTGCTGCAGCCATCGAAGTGCACAGGATACCATATAATATACCTGGAACAGATAAGACAGTGAGGTTGTCAGAGTATATAAAATCCTGCCGTGTTTTCTCCTGTAGTAATAGTAACTGGGGGGATGGACACCTTTGCTGTTAAAGATATGGATCCCATGTGGGGTACCTACATAAGCCTTTGCTGATCCACGTACTCATCTTCTCAGAGAGGTTTGGGAGACCTTTCTTGACCAAGTCTTCAAAGGTAACGGTTGCTAAAGCATTGATGCTGGCAGCTACTGTGCTATAGAAAGTGAGAAGAATATTCAGCAGATAGGAAGTAATACAATCTGAAAAAAAGGTTGTATTTATAAAGAAATGCTTCCTCTTGTTCAGCACTAATACTCTTCAAGAGCTGTATATTTTATAGTATTTTTCATGTGTACTGATGTTAGTGAAGTTTCTGTCCCGTCTATGATTGCTGCTTCTTGCTGGCAAAGAACAAGATAGAAACTCATCCTAACTGACCCTTCATTTTACTAATCTGCAAAGATTTTCAAAATTTATAGATGTGTTCCAGAATAAAAATTTTACTCCCATAAAAATCTAATGATATGCAGTGGTGTGCAGCCAAAGTGTCATTTCAGATTCACAGACCTTAGCGTGCCACTGAATGCACAGGCAACAAACAGTCCCGGGACTCCTGGCATCGAAGAAAAAATGTCCATAACAAAATATGGCATGAGCTGGGGTAGGAGGAGCACAAGAGAAATACAAGCAATTAGTTAAGATTTTCCTGGATAATAGGAAAGAAGTATCTATCTGCTTCTGAGCATATTGCTAAATTCTGCTTTTGTTCCATCTAATAAAAGGTGTCAGAGGTGATATTCTTTAACAGAAGTAATCAATCAGATTAACACTTCAGGAGTGTCAGTATAGATATATCCTAGTCCTCGTTTGGTAACTATCTCAGTGTCTGAGTGCTAGAAGGATGTAAAACATCCCACAGAACTCAAAGTGTCTATATACATGATATGTCTGAGCCCCACATGTCTCCTGATTATAATAATGAGTATCTGTACCTGATCAGGTGCTGAAATGAAATCGGCAGTCCAAGGGTCACAATTCCTGTAATGGGAGTACATCACCAAACCACAAAATACTGCACATACCAAGACTGTCCAAAGTCCCACCAAATTCAGGTAAAGTGCCCTAGAACAAAGAAAGGAAACTATCTAATACAAGATAAATATAGAAAAGCTGTTATAAGTTAGTCACGTGTAACTTTAGAGTGGCTCCTTAACCAAAGCTGGCTATATCATCTCTTAAAGACGTACATAAGAAGGGGTGAGAAATTATGTGTGATACTGATTTTAAAACATTGAAAAACACAGCTTCTCTATGCTCTCAGACAGGGTTTCAGGTAACTGTACTAGAAGAGACTGATGTAAGACCAGTAACTTGTATGTAGAACAGACTGCACCGAGCACTGAATCTGTTCCTCCTGTCCCTTATAAGAGCAGGTTTTTGTTTGTTGGGAATTGTTGCTGTTCTCCCTTTAAGAGTGCAGAGTATTATTTTGCATGAATTCTGTCATGATTGGAATGATGCCATTGTGAAGTAAGACAGTTTTCACTAGTCCAATGAATGGAAATGAGTGACATAATCTACTGCAGAGTTTTTGTGGCTGTGTGTGACAGCATCTGCTGTGGAGTTTATGTGGCTGTGGTTCAGTAATCCTGTAATTCTTGTGAGCTGCCAGATTTATACAGCCTGCATCATGTTTGGATGTCACTTTATACAAAGTCTCTTGCTAGGGCCAGTTCAGAGATGTGCCACTGAGACTCAAAAAGTCTTTCAGAATATGTTACTAGAGATGTTCTTACTGTTGCAACACCCAAACATTTTTAGAGACTGAATTTTCTATTGGATAAATTCTTACAATCCATCATGACATTAAGTAAAGTGAGTATGATTGCACCTAGCAAAAAAGCCCTATTTGTCAAGAAGGAAAAAATCACTACTTTAGCCAACTGAGCAAGCTATTAGTGCTAGGTATATAAAAAAAATCTGGTAAAACATATGTCTAGCTCTGCACATAATCATGCTGAACTTGAGGAAATTACCAGGCTGAAGATACACCTGTAGCTATACTGTGAAGCACTGCTAGATTCTTTACAATTGCTTCTGATTGTTCTTATGCTGTAAATGTTAATAACTTGTAGATCTAAATAAAATGAGATCAATCTTGTACTACAGTGCCCTATTAAATCATTAACTACCTTTAATACAATGAAACATAAACTCAATTCCAATAAATACATGTTTCCAGATGCAACTCCTGTGTGTGCATCTTTTCCATGCTCTGCTTCTGAAGATTAATTTGGCAGCCTGATGCTAAATTAATAAATTGCAAGAGGTAGACAGCTACTATTTTTTTTTTCTATCTACATTTACCTATGCCATTTAGGATCAGAGGAAGTAAGACTGCCAGGGCAAAATTAACTTACTGCCATCCAGTGGCATCCAGATATTTTTTTTAACATAATGTATAAACTGGTAGTATAATTCCACATCACTATGTTTGATTGCTTAAAGAGGTTAATGACAGGTAACTTACAGTTTAGCATGCTTTTCTGATTTGCAAGAAATGCATCTCTGTATTGTGGACTGATTCACTCCATAGAGCCCAAGCCATGTAAAGGTTCCCCCAATAACAATTGTCCAGAAGGTATGTCGTCTCAAAGGATCCACGTCAAAGCTAGAAAAGAGATTCACTTTTCAGTTCACTTACTTAAACACACATTTATTTAATAAGAGGTAGATTATTTTCAGAGCTTTCTATGCATCCTACCCTCTGAATTGGAAGTACTTCATTGGTAGCACTGTTTTTCAGCAAAGATTAATGTGTTGAGATTCAGACATGGAAGGTTGTTTACTTTGATTTTGGAACACATTACTGTCAAGTCCAGATAAATGTGTATCATGCAGGCTCAGAGGACTAATTGACTGAGATAAATCACATTTATAAGGCTTTTTATGCTCAGAATTCAGATCTATGTAATATTACAGCCACAGATCCGCAAGCCACCTCTTCTGAAGGTCAGCTCTAGTCTCAAGAACTGAAGAAATAGAGAATGGACTTCTCTGAGTCACTGAGGTTGTTCACTGATAATATAATAACTTATCTGAGTATTTTTTTGCTTAGTGAGGTTTCTAAACATTAAATATACAAAAAGAAAGGTTTGCACCATTTGTTTCTTACTCAAATATGTTTAGTCTTGATCCTTCATAGGCGTTTTTCCAGACATTGGTGAAGCCACCATTCAGTGTAGTTCCTCGAATCAAAACCGTCACGAAGCCAGCCACCATGACAATCATTTGAAACGCATCTGTCCAGACAACAGCTTTTAATCCTCCCTAAAACAAACAGAAACTGTATCATCTCATCTACAGCAAAAGGTAGATAAACCTCTTCTTTTGGAAGCCCATGAGCTGTACGTACAGTATCTAGAAAATCTGTACTCTTAAACTTTCTCTTCTCCCATAAAGGTGTTACTTTTGCAGATCAGAAAAGGGCACAGAGCCTTTGTGGTTTGTCCACAGTCATAAGAGAGTATTTGACCTCCAGTTAAGCACTTTTCTTCTGCCTCCTTTATATGCATTTGAACAATGTATCATGTTGTGGAACAGAAGTTTAGGGAATATGAGGGGCCTTGTTTGTACTTCCCATAGCACTCTTCACTTCTCAGAGCCCAGCAGTCCACAATTAACATAGAAAAATAACACCAGAAATTTTGCAGTTCAGATTTCTTCCATAGCTATTTCTTACTTGGTCGAAGCTGTGCTAGAGCAACATGGTAATAAGACTGGACTGAAATATTAAAAAATATCATTAGTGGTAATAAAAACAGAAACTAGGTTGTGTCCTGACCTCCAGGGCTCTGCTGTTTCCACTGTGATGTTTATCTTTTTTGTAATCCTGAATTTTATTTAGCTTCCACTCAGAAGCAGAGCTCTCTGTGACCTGCTTATCATCCTTCCTAGGTTTTATCACTCTGTTCTTGTTTTGGGGTGATGCCAGAGGCACATTTTTCATTACAATGTTTTTCAGTCTATAACTTGTAAAGATAAGAATCGTCTTCTCTAAAGTTTCAGTATGGCAGCAGAAGGTTATCACCTCCTTATCTGCACTCTGCCTCAAGCTGTCTGGTTTAAACCTTGAGACGTGCAGCAGAGTATTTGAGAGAATATATTTTTCTGCAACTAGATTTACCACAGACTCTAAAATAAATTTATCTCTGTGTTCTTTTGCTTTAAACTTAAGTCAGTTGGCCTGCATTTAGAAGGTGCCCTTCTGTGATAGACTGTCATGTATAAAGGATGGCTTGGTTAATAGCCTGTGTTCCAGCTGTTCAGTTATGCCTGTTACGTACCAGAGTGCAATAGAAAGTGCAGACAACTCCTGTTGCAACTACAGAGCCCCAGAGATCAAATCCAGTGACTGTGAAACCAAAGAAGACCAAATGGTTAGTGATATGGGAGTAGGTCTTCTGGGTGGTAACAGAAAAGCTGTGATCCCTTAACCTTATAAGGATCAATTACTAATCTTAAGCAATTACTAATCTTAATTGTTTGTGTCTATTAGGAGCTTTGTGGATTGTTCAAGTTTCTTAATGTTACTGGATACAGTTTTGAATTGCCGTTTTCTTGCAAATTGGATTTAACTAACTTTCAAGAATGCAGAGGTAATACATAAGAGTAACTATATAAACATTATTTCTATGGGACATAACTTCATAAGTAATGCTTTCCTTATGTGCTTATAGTCTAGATTATTTTCTTAAGGAATACAGTTCTTCAGATATTTCCAAAGAATTCTAAGGAAGAAAAAAACCAAAACCAAACCCACCAGACTAAATTCTATTCCCTGCAACTAGAAACAGTTCAATGCTAAAACATGCTACATTAAAAACAGTTTACATGTTCATTTCACTTCATAAAGTTGCTTTATATAAGATGTACAAATTTTGATTTGTTGTATATTGAAGTTTTTTCTACTGGGCATAGTTTGCAAGCTCATTAGCAAAGTTAGTATCTCCTAACAATGAACGTGAACTGTCATAAAATTCAGTTGATCTCCAAAAGAAGGAAGCTCAACACTGTGAGAGAGATGGAGTTGGGCAAACTGGGTTAACAATGAAAAGAGCCTCCCAAGTCTCTTCCCAGTAGATTTTGGTGAAATCAGCAGTTGAGCCACAATGATGGATGCTGTGAGCCTAGTTTGCAAAGATTAATTACAGAAGTGTGTGGACAGACAGCAGCAGTGCGCAGCTCCAGAGAAGGGATTATGCCCATGGGAACCTGGACATGGGATACAGGGAAGGGAGGAATCAAAGTACAGAATACAGTCTTGGATCGTCAGCTTGTACTGTGAACTTTGTCAGGATGTTGAGAAATTGTTTGTTGCAAACCTCTTTGGGTGGTCACTGAGTGCAGGGAGAGCAGAACAGCAAATACAGGACTCCTGCTAATGTACTACTGTGAGAGGAGTTAGAAACACAGAAGCACAAGCAAAAACCTTCCTATAATTCTTTTTTTTTTTTTTTAATAGATTTCTTTATTCTCCTCACTTCATTTATTTTAATAGTCTTATGGTGCATTTATTTGGTAGCTGCATAGTGCAGCATGGGAACTCACCTTGGTTGAGTGCCAGTGATGGAGCATAAACCACTATTCCTGTGTAAAGGATCTGAAGGAGAAAAAAGTTAATGAAAAAAACCCAAAGGTATGCGAATGCTCAGTGATAAGGCTTCTATTTATAATAGGACTCGGAGCAAAACACCAAGGTTTCTTTACATCAGCTTGTATATGATTTTCTCTTTCAGCCTTTACACAATAAAAATCCTTTAATTCTTTTCTGAAGGAAGGACTGTTATCTGTCTTGGTATCTCCTGTTGCTAAGATGATTGGATGACAAAAATATCCTAGTCAAATGGCAAAAGGAGATCTTGGGGAAAACAGTCATGCAGAGATAACTTGGATTGATCTTGGAAATTAAACTCTGCTTGTACTATTCAATCCTTTTCAAAGTAACTGACTCAATGCCCTCCACATGTATGTTCTGTTAGAACTGAGGTAGAAACAAAGCCTGGAAGTCAAGACACATTCAAATCTAATGCTAAAAGTTTTGAATTATACAAGGGGATTAGTGTAGAAAGAGATACCTTCCAATATCCCATCAAATCTCAGCTTTCCATTAAGTAACTGATATAATCTTTTGAGATGGTCCCATCTGGGACCCCCATGGGACTTGAGCTATGTGGGTAATGCCATCCCCCCAGGATATGCCACGTGCAACTTTTTTTGTCTGAGTTTCACCTCAGTGTCACAAATGGGTAACTAGTGAACTACATGTGCCCATGTGCCCAGTACACGTAGTTCCTCATGAAAGATAGTCCAGTGACTTGGAGAGAGACTTCAAGGGAACATAATGAGACCAAAAGTTTGAGAAGCTGTGGGAGTTCAGCACAACATCCAAGTGTCAAAGACAACAAAATGCTAATCAGGAGAAAACTAGGAAAGCAACCTTTTCTTTTTTTCTTTTTTTCTTTTTTTTTTTCTTTTTTTCTTAGATTTTTAACATACATAGTCCAAGTGAAAAAAGAGAGTATTCATTAAAATATCTTTTTGTGAAAAATAGGCAGTCTGAGACTAGTCTGTCTAACTAAACACTGAATGAAATTAGGATGAACTAAGAGTGAATGTCTTCTTACCGTCTGCAGGATATAGATCAGTGTTGCAGCAAGACGTACAATCTTGTTAAATCTTAACTCCAAATACTAGGAAAAAGAGGAATCTCAGTAAATTGCACACATAGCATCTGTGACACAGCTATTAACCTTCTGTTCACCCTGAGTAACAGCTTGTTATGCAAGTAAAATTACTGGCAACTATCACTACTGGTATAAGTAATGAACAGGAGAGCATGACTGTTATCACACACAGAGATAATTACATTTTAAGAAATTCTCATCAATAGAATTTATTTGAAATTATATGTTGGGTTGCAGTACCCAGTATCTGCTTTGTATCAGGAATAACTGAAAGAGTCCACTGACTACAAGGAGATTTAAACATCAAATAAAAGCATATTCCAATTAAGTGAAGAGGAAACTTGAGGTCATCGCTAGGAGAAATAGAGTGGTTTGATTTTCATAGTGACAAAATTAATGCTGGAGCAGATGGAGAAGGAGCAGTGTAGTGTTTCACAAGACTTGAGCTAAACTGGCTTTTTCAATTCCTCTGTCTCAGTCTAAAGCCAAATTTACACATCATCATCATTGTGGAGAGGAAAGGAGGTTCTTACAGACTTCCAGGTAGATGTAGAGAGGTGTTCCCAATTGTCCTGCAGCTGCAGAGCTGAGTAGATCTTCAGCCCCTAAAACCCAGGTTTTAAGCCTGAGCCATGCCAGTTGGTGGGTGTGGGTTGTTTTGTTTTTTTGAGATTGTCATCTTTAGCATTTCTCCCATCTCAGTTTTTTAGATATTAAACAGTCCACTTTTATAATATATTGGACAAAACCTGCCAGATCTAAACCAAGTTTGAATTAGGTACTATTGAATTTTCTTCTTGCCTATCTCAAATACCTGCTTTCTGAACTAATCCACTAGTTAATTTTAAGATCAGAAGCAAATATTTTCAAGCTGTAACTTTAATCTGGTGTTGGTGCCTAAACCCTTATCCTGTCTGTTATATAAGAGGAACTCTGGCTCTTAATTTGTGCTTTCCACTTATGTGATATAAATAACTAAATAAATGCAGCTCATTTCTGAAAGTAATTAATGTATCAATACATTTGTTCTGTGAAACACTGAAGAAACTCTTCTATCAAGACTTTTCTCTAAAAAAAGAGATCAAGAAAAAATCTTGGTCATCATGCATGATATTGACTTTTATGTCAGAATAGTCCCTTTTTTCATATAGTTTTTACTTACCTCATAAGTGCTTGTAATGCCAGATCTGTAAAATACAGGTAGAAAAAGTTCGGCAGTGAAAATGATGACGAGCGCATATGAAAGAAAGAAGAGCACAAAGGATGCTCCATAGCGATAAACTTCAGAGGGCGTCCCCAGAACGGTAACTGCTGACATGAAGCTTGACGTGAGAGAGAAAGCGATTGGTCCACACGTCATCTGCTTACCACCCACCAAAAATTCCTTTGAAGTTTTCTTTTTCCTTTCTTTAACTGCGAAAAAGACTCCAATGCTCGCACACACTAAAAACAGTGCTGCAAAAACAGTGTAGTCCCAAGCCACAAACTTCTTAACTTCTGGAGCTACAAAGTTTGACATTGCACCAGCTGGATAATTCTCTGATGGAGACTTCTAGATTTCTAGAGCTGTTGCTCAAAACAGTTGACACAAAGGTGAACCTTATCTGTAGCACATCAGTATTAGAACCAGTTATCAGCTAGGAGACTGTTTTTTGTTGTTTTGGTTTTTTGGTTTTTTTGTTGTTGTTGTTGGTTTTTTTTTTAAATCCAGTTCACTTCTAAGGAGAAAAAAATAGCAAAGAATGACTCTAGGAAGGTGCTGAATGCACTCAGACTCTGATACTACAGATACTTCTTTCAGTCAGCCTGGAGCACGGGATTTAGCTGTGAAATCTGTAATAGACTCCCATTTTATCTGTGAGAATTTAATTTAAGGTTAAACATTAGCTTGACACATTGACGTGATCACACTCTTTTCTAACCTCTCAGCAATTTTAAATAATAACATGAGAGCAATAAAGAAATAAATAAAGGAGCACTTGAAGAAAAGCTCAGTGTATGGACTTATGACCTCACAGGTGAGTCTGTTTTTAGAGGAGCAATTCACTCAGAAGATTGAAAACTAAACTTGAACATCAGCAGTAGGGTTTAGAATTGTCCTTTGACATTCCAAGTGTGCTCTTTGATAGACTCTCTGCAAGTTCAGTCTGCTTTAAAGAACTGGAGCCTTTAATGCTTAAAAGTAACTGTGATACCCCAGTAAGTAACAGTTAACCCCCAAAATATTAGTGTACTGAAGTGACTTTCCCTTTGTCATAGAGGATTTGCACACAAGGAAGAACACAACTATTTTCTCTGGCTTCAGTTGAGTTAGTTGAATATATTTGTCATGAGTAACAGATCCAGCACCTGACCCTTGATCAGAAACTGACAATTAGTACTGACAAGAGGTAAAAACAAGTTTTGATTTCCTAAATGGCTTAAAAATTTTTGTCTTCTGAAGGCTCTTTGGTGCTTAATTTTAAAGGTTAAGATTTGTCCATTATTATAAATGTAAGAGTTATTCCGAAAAATTCAAATTAAT